>ML816287.1:88275-107538 GCA_009831015.1 Picea engelmannii | reverse complement strand
GTTAAACTCGTCAGGGTGGTCCATTCCAAACGGCTTGGGTTATTTAGACAACCCCGGACCGGTTCCACTCTCCCAGTTGACGGATGGACTGTTTCGCCCGTCAACATCACCATAAAATGCAAGTGTTATATCAATGTAGAATTATCATCCAATATTTGCAGAGTAAATAAACAATGAACAAATAAGAAATCACACACATACACAATACGCAAGTTTTTTATGTGGAAACCCAAAGCGGGAGAAAACCACAGAATGTTTTTTCTTATATGTCTTTAAGAATTACATGCATTGGAAGAACCAACTTCCTTTGTTTTCCAGCTACAACTAGAAGGAGGCTCCAACCCCCTAGTTTCTCAAGCTACAACCTGAAGGAAGCTCCAATTCCCCAATTCTCTGGCTACAACCCCCTAGTTTCTCAAGCTACAACCTGAGGGAAGCTCCAACTCCCCAATTCTCTGGCTACAACTAGAAGGATGCTACAACCCCCTATGTTCTCTGACTACAACCGTAAGGTGGCTACAACCACCTGTCCTTGCCCCGTCCAACCACCCTGACGTAGAAGTAGAATGATGGAACTACTATCACACTATCACTGTGAGATATACTGCTATAAACATGTACCGATCAACCTATAATCAACCTGTAACAACCTGTACCAATAACATGTGACAACATGTACCATACATCAACCTATACCTCAACATGTATCATAAACAAATGCATCAGCCATGCACCAAACCTGTACAAATAACCTCTCACAATAACATGTCCAAACAACCTGTAATCAACCTGTACCATAAACAAGTGCATCAACCATGCACCAACTTGTACCTCAACCTATACCTTCAATGAGTGCATCAGCCATGCACCAAATATGTAACAATCATGCATCAAATACACATAAACTATGACTCATCAAGATGTACCAACATCACCAACTATACAACTCATGTATGTGCCAACTCATCAACTACTTGTCTCAACCATGTACCCAACATGTACCTCAACCATATACCAATATAACCATCAAAATTTATCTAGCAATACATCATGCTATTCATAACCAAATTCCATAAACCTTTACACCAAACCATGTGCCATAACCTCATTTTTATTTACCCTCAAGGATGTATCATTCATAATCCAATCATATGCCAATACCACTAACAAGTGTCTCTCACAATGCACCACAAGATATGCCAATAAATCAAACTAAGTGCACTAACAATATACTTCAATAGATCTGCTTCAAAACCATTCTATAACAAGCCCTAAACTTCCAAAAAGGCATCCAATAGATTTACAAGGAAAACCCTCAACTAGATTCATAAGTTAAACACTAGACATATGAAAACTGTACCTTTTTCTTCTTGTAGCGTTATGTTGTCACGGTTTTTTCTGCCACACTTTTTCTGATGTGGTTTTTCTTCCACACTTTTCCTGGCGTGTTTCCTGCCATGCTTTTTCTATTGCACTTTTCCTGCCACACATTTCTTGCCCTGATTTTCCTGCCACACTTTTTTTGTCGCACTTTTCCTGCCACGATTTTCTTGCCGCACTTTTCTCTATCAATAATACCTGCCCAAATAACCTTCCACAAAATAGATATTCATTGATATTCAATAGGTGATTAAATGAGAGACCTTTGCCTCTTATTTATACTTTCATGTAGCTTCCTCCAGGAGTTACCTTCTAACCATCTTAACCCACTTTCCTTATTTTAGGGCTAACCCACTTCTAAGCACTTGTCCACTTAGTAATTTCTCCATTAACTTTATTATTTAAATAATTTCTTTTGTATCCACTTTGACTTATAGTACACTCATCAATTCACTTTATTATTTACCTTCTAACCATCTTAAACCACTTTCCTTATTTTAGGATTAACCCACTTCTAACCACTTGTCAACTTAGTAATTTCTCCATTAACTTTATTATTTAAATAATTTCTTTTGTATCCACTTTGACTTATAGTACACTCATCACTTCACTTTATTATTTAAATATTTTTTTCTTTGCAACCACTTTGACTACTTTGACCTTTTGGGGCTTCTATATGACTCATGAGGGTTCTTCAACTTCACATATCCATAACTCTCTAACCGTGAGGAGTTATGTGACGTTCCACATACCACCGGAAATGGCATGACATGTACTATCATATAGAATAGTCTTGCATTAAAATATATTAAAACTCATACCATTATACATCAAACAAAATTGGGCCCATTACCCAAACCTTTGTGCTACCAGAATTCGCTACTGGACTTTCTTCAAGGGTTGACATCAATGAAAACCAACCCAATTAATCAACAATCTCCCCCTTTGGCATTGATGGAAACACTCTGATGCAATACTGAAGTCATATCACTCATGCTCCCCCTGGAACCATGCCTCTATGCTTTCTCTCCAAGCATTTATATCTTACATCTAATAAATCTCTCCCCCTTTGTCATCAATGACAAAGGTATCTTTCCATCTAGGGTTGTTACCCCTAACTGAACTGTCCTTGGGGATACTCCCCCTAACTTAAATCTTCCTGAGACTGATCTCCCAACATGAATTGTCTTCTTTATGGTGCTTCCTCATGTAAATATAAGACATATAAGATAAGAATTCAAAAGCATGCATTTTGGAGTAGAAATTACTCTGAGTCTTTGACGAAGATACTCAAAGGCTTCTCTTGGAAGCAGTTTTGTAAAGATGTTTTCCACTTGTTCTTTTGTGCCCACGTATTCAACTCCGATGTTCTTCTCTACAACCTATTCTCGTAGAAAGTGATACTTGATTGGAATGTTCTTCGTCTTGGAGTGTATCAAGGGGTTCTTTGAGATACTGATGGTTCTTGTATTATCACAATAGAATGGAATGGGCTCATCATACTCAACCTGTATATATGCCAGAGTTTGTTTCATCCATAGAACATGTGTACAACATCATGTTGTTGCAATATACTCTGCTTCGGATATAGATAAATATATTGATGATTGTTTCTTACTTAACCAAGATACTAAACACTCACCCAAGTAGAACATTGCTCCACTGGTGCTTCTTCAGTCATCAATGCAACCTGCTCAATCTACATTTGTGTAGGCAATAAGTGATAGATCCTTTCCTTTTGAATACCATAATCCAAACTCTTTTGTTCCTTTGAGATATCTAAAAATCCTCTTCCCTGCTAAGACATGTGATTCCTTTGGTGCTCCTTGAAATCGTGACACCTATCCAACTGTCTGCATTACATATGGTTTGGATGTTGTCACATATAGTAAGCTACCAATCATTGACATGCATTACTCTGGTGTGTAGACTTTGAATCATCATCTTTGTTGAACTTGCAACTAGTTTTCATAAGAGTGGTAACTAGTTTGCAATCTTCCATTCTGAACCTCTTTAGCCTTTCTCTGATATACTTAGTTTGAGAAATAAAAATTCCTTGGTTTCTTTGACATATTTGAAGACCCAAAAAGAAGGATAGTTCTCTGAGTAATGACATTTCAAATAAATTCTGCATATCCTTTGAAAATTCCTGGCTTAACCTGTCATCATTGCTTCCAAAAATAAAATCATCAACATAAAATTCAATTAATAAAATACTATCTTGAATTACCTTGATGTAGAGGTTGTTGTCTCCACTTCCTTTTGTGAACCCTACCTGTTGTAGATATTTATTTAGTCTAGAGTACCATTCTCTAGGAGTCTATTTTAGACCATATAAGGACTTCTTCAATTTTCACACGTAATCTGCGTTCTTTGACAACTGAAATCCTTCTAGTTGTTCGATGTAGACTTCTTCTTCTTCTTCGTAAATTTGTTCCATTGATTCATTTTATTCTTCCTTTAATTTTTGTCCACATGTTTCATCAATTGTTGCATTGATGATTTCCACAGCTTTTTTCAACTTCAAATTGTAACACTTGTATGCTTTCCTTGTACTTGAGTAACCAACAAGTACTCATTTGTCCACACAAGAGTCAAACTTTCCCATTCTACCATCTTCTCTTTTGATGTAGCATTTGCTTCCAAATACTCTGAAGTGCTTCACATTTGTTGGTCTTCCTTTACATAGCTCATAGGGAGTTTTGTCAGTGTTTTTTGTAAGCATTACTCAGTTTTGAATGTGAACTGTTGTATGCACTGCATGTGTCCAAAAAATATCTGTCAATTTTGAATCCATTAGCATTGTTTGAGCCATTTACTGTGTAAATATCATCCATTATGATAGTGTTATTTTGTATCTAAACCACTCTCTGAACCAATCTATGAATCCATGCTCTCGTCCACTATCATATATTTGTCCAAACCTGCTAAGTGTTCTTAAAAATCCATCTATGTCCATACTGTCCAAGACTCTACTGCACAACTGTCCATAATGCTGACCCATTTATTACTCTACTATCATGAAGTCTTAACTACTACAACTGATTGTACTTTTGTTAATTGACTTCTCTGGATCTGTCTATTCAAACTCTACACATTTCTCGAAGGATGGTTCTTTGGTTTGTCACAGCTATCACATAGACTCCCCCTGTATAATATTCATGTTACCTAGGAGTCTCTAAGATGGATGGATCAGAACAATTTGTGCTCTGATGTGTATTCATCATCATCTCCATTGGTAGATTCATCATCTCTCTGAGCTATGACTTCTTTCTCTCTGTCTGTGGATTCATCTTTCACTACAATGCCGGAAAGTAAAATCTCTTGAACTTGTTCCTTATTTACCTATCCTTATTTTGTTTCAATTGTTTTCCAAACCTTTCTGTATCTGACATCTTTCTTTTTCTCTGTAGAATTTTATTCATCTCATTTTATTGTCAATCTTGCAATCTCTGGGACCTGGTCTTTGTTCACCTCTTCTTCGTGTTTTCTTATCCATACTTTATTACATTTGATATTAGTGTTCTCTTTCATGGAAGTATCGATCATGCTTCTACAATCACTAGTTATGTGTCCATAGTTATAACATTTCTAACATTCAATGTTATGTGGGGCCACATAGGCATTTCTTGCTTGAACATTTTTTTTATAATCCCTACAATTTGCAACCTTATTTCCAAAGTTAGTACAATAAAAACAATGACCATAAAAGAAATTTGCATATCTGGGAGTGAATGATCTTCTTTGTGGCGTATTCCTTCTAAATTATTTCCTTGACTAATCATGATCATGATTGAAGCTTCTTTGTGGCTTGAACATGGATGGTCTTCTTGAAGATGTATCTTCAATATTTTTCTTAGATTCTAGTTGACCATGATTCCTTCCTTTGAGTACTTATGCATAACTCTTTCTATTTTCTTCATTCTTCTTTTCTAGCAACCTAAACTTCTTATCTTCATTCTCTATAACTGATGTGGATGTTTCTAGCTCTTCAACATTCTTGTTGATCTTGATGATTTTACTTCTCAATGTGACAACTTCTTCATCAAGATTCTCAATCTCTTCTTCTTTCTTCATTATCTAAGACTTCATGAATTCTTATGTTATTTTCGCTTCTTCAAGATGAATTTTTAATGTGATTATTTCTTCTTCAAGTCCTTTATCTTCTTGACCAAAATCTTCCTCAAGCTGGTTTAGATCATTAGTTATTTCCTTAAGATGACCCGTCGATATCTTCTCTCTCATTTTTTCTTCTTCCTTCTGTGCTTCTATGTTCGCTTCCAAATACTGCTTTTGATATTCAAGATTTTCTTCGATATTTCTGGCTTCTTCTAGCCGAGTTCTTAAGTTCTCGATGACTTGTTGGGATTCTTAAAAAAATTGAACACTTTCCTTTTGTTTCATCAATTATTTCTTGAGTGACTTGTTTTATTCTCTTAGTTCATCTAAAGAACTAATCAATTATGTTTCATAATTGTCTTCCTTTTCAATTAGTTTTTCTGTCTCATTTCCTTCATGGCATTCTATTTCAAGATGTCTACGTTTTTCACAATTAAAGAAAAACAACATACCTCTGGTGATTATGTACTCTTCATATTCTGAATATGTTTGACATGGTGAACACAATTCTTCTTGATCTGTATCTGCATCTTCTTTTGAATTTTATGAATCTGTGATGGATGAAGAATATATGTCATGTAACTTATCCCAAAGTTCTTTGGCTGATGAAAATTTACCAACCTTTTCACTTATCGCATTAGGTAATCCTTCCTAGATGAAATCCATTGCTATTTTGTTATTATTCTTCAATTCATTCTTGGTTGCAGTCTTTTCCCTTTTTGAACTATCATATCTTGTAACAACTGATAGTCAAATATAATGTCCCTGTGCCTATAAAATTATGTTCATCCTTTTGCTCCACATCTCATACTTTAAACCATTTTGACCATTAAACATTGGTACTCCATTCTCATAATAATCCATGATCTCCTTCCAGTGGTTAAATTGTTTCTTGAAGGAACCTTCTTTTATACCAATTGTTGGATTACTGAGAGGGGCTGTGAATCAGTAATAAAGAAATTTAATACTTTTTCACCATAAAATGCAAGTGTTATATCAATGTAGAATTATCATCCAATAGTTGCAGAGTAAATAAACAATGAACAAATGAGCAATCACACACATACACAGTACATCGATGTTTTACGTGGAAACCCAAAGTGGTAGAAAACCATAGAATGTTTTTTCTTATATGTCTTTAAGAATTACATTCATTGGAAGCACCAACTTCCTTTTTTTTCCAGTTGCAACTAGAAGGAGGCTCCAACCCCCTAGTTTCTCAAGCTACAACCTGAAGGAAGCTCCAACTCCCCAATTCTCTAGGTACAACCAAAAGGAGGTTACAAACCCCTAGTTTCTCAAGCTACAACCTAAGGGAAGATCCAACTCCCTAATTATTCAGCTACAACCAGAAGGAGGATACAACCCCCTATGTTATTCAGATAAAAACAGAAGGTGGCTACAACCACTTGTCCTTTCCCCATCCATCCACCTTGACACATAAGTAGAATGATGGAACCACTGTCACACTATCACTGTGAGATATACTACTATAAACATGTACCAATCAACATGTAATCAACCTGTAACAACATGTACCAATAACCTGTGCCAACATGTACCATACATCAACCTATACCTCAACCTGTACCATAAACAAATGCATCAACCATGCACCAAATCTGTACAAATAATTTGTCACAATAACTTGTCCAAACAACCTATAATCAACCTATATCATAAACAAGTGCATAAACCATGCACCAACCTGTACCTTCAACGAGTAAATCAACCATGCACCAAATATCTACCAATCATGCATCAAATACACATAAACTATGACTCATCAATATGTACCAACATCATCAACTATACACCTCATGTATGTGCCAACTCATCAACTACTTGTCTCAACCATGTACCCAACATTTACCTCAACCATATACCAAATACATATACCAATATAACCATCAAAAGTTATTTAGCAATACATCATGCTATCCATAACCAAATACCATAAACCCTTACATCAAACCATGTGCCATAACCTCACTTTTATGTAGCCTCAAGGATGTATCATTCATAAGCCAATCATATACCAATACCACTAACAAGAATCTCTCACAATGCACCACAAGATATGCCAATAAATCAAACTAAGTGCACTGACAATATACTTCAATAGATCTGCCTCAAAACCATTCTACAACAAGCCCTAAACTTCCAAGAGGGCATCCAACATATTTACAAGGAAAACCCTCTACTAGATTCATAAGTTCAAAACTACACATATGAAAAACATACATTTTTCTTCTTGTAGCATTCTGCTACTGCGGCTTTTCTGCCGCACTTTTCCTGCCGTGATTTTCCTGCCACACTTTTTCTACTGCGGCTTTTTTGCCGCACTTTTCCTACAACATTTTTTCTTCCACACTTTTCTTGCAACAATTTTCCTACCGCACTTTTCTCTATCAATAATATCTGCCCAAATAACCTTTCACAAAATAGATATTCAATGATATTCAATAGGTGATTAAATGAGATACCTTTGCCTCTTATTTATACTTCCATGTAGCTTCCTCAAGGGGTTACCTTCTAACCATCTTAACCCACTTTCCTTATTTTAAGGCTAACCCACTTCTAACCACTTGTCCACTTAGTAATTTCTCCATTAACTTTATTATTTAACTAATTTCTTTTGTATCCACTTTGATTTATAGTACACTCATCAATTCCCTTTATTGTTTAGCTTCTAACCATCTTAAACCACTTTCCTTATTTTAGGGTTAACCCATTTCTAACCACTTGTCCACTTAGTAATTTCTCCATTAACTTTATTATTTAAATAATTTATTTTATATCTACTTTGACTTATAGTACACTCATCACCTCACTTTATTATTTAAATAATTTCTTCTTTGCAACAACTTTGACTACTTTGACCTTTTGGGGCTTCTATATGACTCATGAGGGTTCTTCAACTTCACATGGCCATAAATCTCTAACTGTTAGGAGTTATGTGACGTTCCACATACCACCAGAAATGGAATGACATGTATTATCCATATAGAATAGTCTTACCTTCAAATATATTAAAAATAATACCATTATACACCAAACAAACTTGGGTCCATTACCCAAACCTTTTTTCTACGAGAATTCACTACAGGACTTTCTTCAAGGGTTGGCATCAATGAAAACCAACCCAATTAATCAAAAAAAGCATTCATAAAGCTCTGCAACAAATTGTGTCCAAGCCACATACCCT
Source organism: Picea engelmannii (assembly GCA_009831015.1). NCBI lineage: Eukaryota > Viridiplantae > Streptophyta > Pinopsida > Pinales > Pinaceae > Picea > Picea engelmannii. The sequence goes on along the minus strand of ML816287.1, from coordinate 98,831 downwards.
TGGTAAGAATTTTTTCTCCATTTCCATCGTTGCCAAAATTCTTGATCTAGATGGAGAACCCCATATTGGAGTTTTTCCAACTCATCTGTAATGTCATACAAAGAGAAATAGTGTTCCATTTGAGTTACCTAGGTAGTGGGATCTGAGCCATCAATTTTTTTCACATCCACGCACGGAAGGCATAGGTCACGCTGAAAGTGATGGGGATGAAAATTTTGGGAATTGGAGGAAGTTTCACCTTTGGGGTGCAAAGGTGGGTCAAAGGAGATAAGGTCTCTAGGGATATTTAGCTTGGCGCAGATCATGCCAGTGAAGGATGCAAGCTGGGTAGAGAGGTCATGTTTCATGGTTTCCATTTTTGCATCTATGAAGGAATCCATGTTTTTATTGATGGTGGAAATATTGGCATTGAGTTTCCACACTTCTTTCTAGGTCTCTATTAAAGCAGAGGACAAGGAATTGAAGCGGGATTTCAAGCCTTAGCTACGGGTGTGGTCCATGATGAAGGGGGAAAATGTAAAGGTATGGGTGGGACCACATAGAAAATGGGTTATGGGTGAAGGGTATCACGATGATCAGGGCGACGAGGGGAATCTAATGGGGTAAGGCCCAAATAAGGGGTTCAGAATGGGTTCGGGTCCATAGGAAAAAAAATTGTTGAAATATGATAGGTATGAATACGATCAGGGTGAAGAGAGGAATTCAGTGGGATAGGGCTTAAATAATGATTCCATGAGGATCCATACTTTTTTTTTTTACTCCTGCAGAGTTAGACTATGAGTTGAAGAATATTGCAGTGTTGAAATTCCCAAATTCTTAAGAGGAAGAAATGTGTAGTAATTTCACAACCATAATGCAAGAGGTAAGGTTGCAGGGCAATAAATATTGTTTTTTATGTTTCCATCCTAAGGGTTAGGGTATTCAAGGTTTCTATAGACAAGGTTTTTCCATGTTCTATAGCTCTTTGATATACTTGCAGGGTCTAATAGTATTACTCAGCCCAATATCTCAGGGCACCAACTAAGGAGGTAGACCATGCCCTTAGTCATGCTACCCAAATACCCACGTACTAGAGAGTGTCTTCCCGAGTGTTGTTCTCAGTGGTAATATAGCAGTCAAGTGGTCTATCGATTTATCTAAGGAGGGCTTCAAGATAGCTAGGTCAATCCATATACAGGTGTTTTCTGATGTGCTACCACTTGAAAGGGTACCAACAGGGGTTACAAGGGTGGCCAACAATGTGCACTTAAGTACCACTTGTAGTTTATTCATGTATGCTTCCCTGACCGTGTATTTATGCACTAGACGACGTATCTATGTAGATTTAATATGTTGGAATACATCTCTACCCTGAAAAAAAATAACCCACAATTTTCTTCCAAGGAAATTTCTTTGATATCAGTTGTAGAGTACCAGATCTATTATAATAGTTGAAAACATAAATATTTCAGAGAATAATAGTGGAACAACACAATGAAACCACATCACCAAAATAATACCTTTATTGATAGAAAACAATGTTCACTTGCCTCTTTAAGGGGGCAACCTCCAATAGAGCAGTGCTCTATTACAATAATTCTCAAGGAAAAAATTCTCATACCCTCGACTCCTGTTTATACTAAATTTATCTACCAAAAGAATGATCTAGAGGAACATCTTCTAGAAGCAGAAGCTTCTATTAGGTCTTCTTACATTTGACATATTCTTCCTTATTACTAGGCCTTATTAATATTTTCCTTTATTACATGGAAAATATGTTATTCTTCCTACGTGAGGGGTCAGGGAGGTTATGTACCTAATAGGAGATCTTTTTTGGATGTAGTTAGCACAGTTAAGTGCCTCATCCCAAATATTTTGAGAAAGTGACCTTGCATGTAACATGCAAAATGTCATCTCCTTGAGAGATCTATTCTTCCTCTTAGAAAGCCCACTTTGTTGTAGAGTGTATGGTATTGTATGTTGCAATTGTACCTTGACCTAGAGACAAAGATTCTAAACATCTCTATTTACATACTCCCCCCCATTATCTGTATAGAGGGATTTGATATTTCTCCCTGGTTGATTATTAACAAGTGATTTGAACTATTTTAGATGCTCAAAGACCTCAAAATTATGTCTAAGAAAAAATACCCAAGTATAACGTGAGTAATCATCCAAAAATGTAAGCACGTACATTTCCTTACCAATGTATGGATGTGGGAATGGACTAATGAGAACACTGTGAATCATATCCAATGGAGAGGAGGCCCTGTGAGCCTTCCCTTTCTTGAAATTCTCTTGAGGATGCTTTCYAAGGACACATCCTTCACAAACCCCTTTGGAAACRTGGATATTAGGTAACCCARTGACCATCCCTTTCTTGATAATTTATTGAATGTATCTAAATTTCAGGTGACCAAATCTCTTGTGCCATAATCTATAACWTTCATCAGCATGYGTAAGTAGTATAGAGGAATCAAGTTCAATAAATTTGGAAAAAGTGTATAACTAAGATTGATGATTTTCCTCCCTGACAACAACCTTGGAGTTGCCTTGCATGTCGAATATGGACAYAKAGTCTGGTGTGAACTCCACTATTTTTCCTAAGCCTAAGTGTGTAATATGATACATCAAGAGAATATTCACAAAATGTTTGGGAATATGTAGGATGTTTATAAAACTTCCATTATCTAGTTCCACGCTCCCTTTTCATAAGGCCTCGATTGGAGAGTATTTCTCCATGAGGATAGGAGGACCATTGGATGTAGTCAAAGAATATAATACATCCTATGTGGAAGCCATATAATGGGATGTTCTTGAATCCACAATCCAAGAATCAGGAGAAGAGTGAAAAACTACTAATGCATGAGGATTACCTCTAGGGGATTGATATTCTTCCATCTTCTTGGCACCCTCAGGAATGTGATCCCCAAGGTTTTTCTTCCCAATAATATACACCATCAGATTTATCTTCCTCTTCATGCATGTGGATTCTATATGGAATCCTTAATTACAGTAGGTATTCCCTTTCTTACCTTTTCTACCTTTGGATCCTGAGGAATCATTAAAGGGTTTGGAGTACCCTTCATCCTTCTTAGACTCAACATGTGCCTTTCCTTTAGATTTTTCCTTGGATATTTGATTTTGAGAGTTGGTTCCATCATGCACAGCAAGTGCATGTGATTTTGAGTTCTTGACCACCCCCATTTTGATGAGTTTATATTTCTCCTGCTTCATGGCCTCAACGAAGGTCTCCAAAGAGGGCATAGTACAAGATGCTCCATAATTGATCCTCTAAGAGTGGAATGTGGAGACAAATACTGAGTATTTTGGACCAATGTTTGAAAAAATCATGAGAACCATTTTCTTTTCCTCCTTTGATTTTTCGACCACGCAAGCCTTGAGTTGCAACAACAAGTCCTTCTATTTTGTGAAGAAATCATATATGTTTTCAAAGATTTTCGGATCTAATGTAAGTAGTTTTACCTCGATCATGTGGCCTCTCATATCATTTTGTTTTCCAAAGAGTACTTCTATGGTGGTCCATATCTCATTTGGATTTTTTCAAGAAGATACATGAAACAATAATTCATGTGACATGTGCTTGGTGAAATAAGTTGTTTGGTCCATTTCCAAGCAAATGTTGTATTCAAGGAGAAATTTTGTTATCAAGAACCATTTTATCTAAAAAATAAAGTAATAAATACTTGGGGTTTATTATTTAAAATTCTCCCATTTGACATCCCAATCCAGGAACATCAAGTTGTATCTTTCAGACTCTATTAGAGGAGTACCACCTCTATAAAAACACAAGGGGATTTTATCCTCATGAGGTTGTTGTTTGGATTTGACTAATTTTAACATCAACATTTTTGGCGACCATACTGGGGAATGATTTATTTTCAAGATATTTGAGCATTTGTTTCAGATCTGATTGAGGAACTAGAGTCTCCACTGTTAAAAAAATTCAAAAAGAAGATTCAAGAAGACTATTAATTGTTCTAGATGCATGGGGTTTATAAAATGCTTATTGAGAGTTATTTGAATGACCTCAAAGATAATGTTATTGGATATTTGGGAAAAAGTCAGATATTAAAATATTTGAAGAGACAAGAACCATCAAATATTTGGGAGGATGAACTCCCCGATGATTCCATTGAAAGAACTCTTAAATGCATTGGCAACTCCATTGGAAAGATTCAATAATCTCAATAAAATCCTCATGGAAGCTCCACCAAAGAATTGTGTTCATATCATGATGCTCCTATGCCTTCTCCACCAATCCCATCAATGGATTTACAAGATGCAGCAAAAGGAAGAGGTACCCAAAGAAGGAAGCAACTGCATAGAAGCCCTTTAAATTTGATAGAAGTAGATTTTCAAATGTCAGAAATTTCTATTGAAATGTTTTCCACATTCTTTGGGAATACTTCATAGGATGCAAGTATTCATCTAAATTCAAAAGAATGTGTGATATTTTCAATATATCTGAAGATAATGTTACATGTCGATTATTTTCACAAACTCTTCATGGAAATGATCGTGAATAGTTCTTTATAATGCTACCTGGGACCATTGCTAGTTGGGATGTGTTGGAAACTTCATTTGCAGAAACGTTCATCCCAAGAATGCACTCACATGCCCTTTATAATTTTTTTATTGTTGTTCCCCACTCACCCTCTCCCATATAGATGCAAGACAATGAATATTCAAGCTTCTCATACACTCTACATGAGGATCTTTCGAGCATCAAGTTTGAAAATGAAATTGAAGAGCCTTCATAAAATGCACAATAATATTTCAGCCAGCACACTCATGTGAAATATGTTGCAACAATTTTTCAATGTCTGCATCTTGATAATGAAAAGTCACAAGAACATTGGTAGCAAGAATAATTGGTGGAAGAAATTAATATTCAGAACAATGATGGGCAAGATTGGCATTAAATGAAGGAAAACTACTTTCAAGACATTGTCGATGAACCAAGAATATTGGATGTGGTTGGGAATAAGGAGAAAGATGAAAAAATGTTCAAATGGGAAACTTCTCATCCAACCAAATATTTTAGCACTCATAGGCAACAAAGACTTGATTTTATTGAATCATGGTTCCAAAGCATTGTTGTCCAAGAAATGAAATCAGACTTTCATCACATCTGGCTCAGTCAGTACACTTTGGACATGCTCTTGACTCCTTGATAGTAGTCTCCATATGTTCCCCAATTTTGTAGTTCATTCCATAGACCAAATGGATGCTTGAATGGCTCCATTGGAAATCTACTTACACTTGAAAAGTGCCCCTTTCATCCAAGGATAGGGTAGGTAGATCTTCTTTGTACACAGTTTGTTTCTTCAGTCAAATTTTTGCATAATAAAGTAGTTTCTAGATGGAGATAATGTTTGGAGATGACTCCATAGCCCAATGGAGAAGGCAAATAGTTAGTTTTTTGTGTTCTCAGCAACCCACAGGGGGTCATTGTCCTGTAGTTGGAGCTAGTTGTTGACAAAAAATTGTGATCGCCTAGATTTTCCGCTCTTTGGAATAACAAAAAAATTTCAGGAAGAATATGTGTATTCTGATCAGTTCATGGTGTATCCCTTAGCCTTATATTTGTCATGCATTTTACGAAATCAAAATATGAGTTTGTATGCCCAAGAAACTCGTCCAAGAAGAGATTTGAATAATTGCAAGAAATTTTTCTAAGTGTTGTGCCCCTATTTCCTCTCCATTTTTCCAATTGCAAGAAATTTCCTTAGTGTTTTCCTCTCCATTTTCCCAATTGTAAGAATTTTTTATAAGTGTTTTGCTCCCTTTTCCTCTCCATTTTCCCAATTGAAATAATTTTTTTTAAGTGTTGTGCCCCTTTTTTCTCTCCATTTTCCCATTCCTCACACAGATCAAACCCCTTCACCTCTTTCCTCTCCATTTTCCTTTCCTATCTTATCCCTTCATCTCTTTCATCTTGATTTTCCTCTATTTCCTCTCTTATCCCTTCACCTTCCTCTCTTATCCCTTAACATATTTCCTCTCCATTTTCCTCTCTTTCACCTATTTCCTCTCCATTTTCCTCTCTTATCCCTTCACCTCTTTCCTCTCCATTTTCCTCTCTTATCCCTTCACCTCTTTCCTTTCTCATTCCACACATCTCTCATTTCTCTCATCCCATACTTCTCTCATACTACTCTATTTCTCTCATACTAGTCTCATATTACTTAGTTTGATATTCCTTTCACTTATGTTCTCACACTAAACCATTTTTCTCTCTTCCACTCTACTCTTTATACTCCATATTCCATACTTAGCCATTTCCACATTTAGTTTTCTATTTCCAAGTTTAATTTTCCACATTCATTTTTCTATTTCCATTTTCTTTTTCTTTTATTTCCATTTTCTTTAAATTATCTTTCAATTTTTCCATTTTCTTTTTCTTTTTTCATTTTTCATTTTTCCTCTTATTTCCCATTTTCAAAATTGTTTTTCTTATTTTCCTTTTTTATTTCCATGTTCATGTAACTCCTTACATATTTCACATAATTTCATTATATACTTCCATATTTCACGTAATTCCATTACATAGTCATATTTCTTATGACTTACCATGGGTCGGTGATCTACCATACCTCATTTTTTCAACCCTCACAATGCTCACTTGATTTCCATGACTCTCATTGTGCACCCATACTTAGATATTTTTACAACTCTTTTTACTACCTCTTACCTCTCCTCTCGATTCCAATCCTCACTTCTCAACACTTGGAATTATTACTTGTTGAACATGCAGCCCACACTAAGAGGGGGGGGGGGGTGAATTAGTGTGTTGACTATTCTATCTTTTTCTTCTTGCAGGTTAGCAGTTAAAACATATTTGAACAAATTAAGAACAATCAAATCATAATTGCAATGGACACATAGACACCATATGTTTGTATTATCTTTTGTATAATTGATATGAATATATGTGAAAGAGTATTTTCCTAGCATCAACTGATTTGTTTCAGCACCAACTGAAGTAAGGAGCACCAACTCTCAAGAAAGACCCAGCTTGCTGCAAGACCCAACTTGTTGATAGAACCCAGTTTATCCAACTAGAGTTTATTCAACTCTATTAGTAGTGATCCGTTATGGAATCAACTCTATCTCAGGATCAGAGGTATATCATAAAACACTCATCACCGCATTTCATCTTCTCTCTGAAATTTGTGCCTTCTTCGCTTTATCTTTCCTTTTTTATCTTCACACTATATTTGCTTCTACATCTCTCTCTTATATTCGCACAGACCTCAGGTCCAGATTCGCCTCTTCAATTCACAAGCCACGCTTCATACCCAAGCACCATTTCAAGTGAATCAATCATGGTTTTATTTATAGTGGCTTATGCTCAAAACTTGTTTAAGTTATTGAGCCGACCTATGCAATAACCAACTTGTTCATTAACAACTTTTGGGACCACCAGTTCATCAATTTGATTCTTCAACGTTCCACCTGGAATCCCATTTTCCTTTGACAAATCGATCACAATCATGGATCGATTTCCTTCGTCTCTATGATAACATAGATCGACGCTTCCTTCAAACCAATTCATATGATCAATGGCGTAGAACCATAGGATTAACAATTTAAGCGACCCATACATTCTTCCATTTAAAATATCTTGACCATATGATCGATGGCGTTTATTCAGACATTAGGTTACATGAGCACTTGATAATTTATCAATTCAACGACCACGATTCAATCTCCTAAAATGGACGATTTTCGGTACTTCGAGTCTTCATGACTTCCAACATTTCAAATATCTCGAATACGATATCGCCGAATAGATCAGACGGTTCACATTACATCTCGGAACTATATCATTGGTTAGAGTTAATCCTTAAACTCATCCTTCATTGCTTAATCCAACATCCAGGACTTAATCAAGCAATGAGATGTATGGCCACCTTTTACTCCATGACTTTTTCTATTATGCTTATGCTATCCTTCCATTGTATTTTGATCAACGATTGTATTTACTCCATGACTTTTTTCTTATGCTTATGCAACCGAACATCAAATTGATGGTTGATATCTCCTTCGGGTCTCCAGACTTCAGATATTTTGAGTCTCAACCCCTTCTTTCCTCCGTACGTCAATATTCCGGAGCTGACAAACCGTTGATGCATGTCCCTCTCTTGATCAACGATCGAGATCCTTTCTCGTCTCCAGGCTTCAGAATTCTTAGGCATCAAATTTCTTTGTAGTATGATCAACGATTGGGAATACTCCCAAGGAGATCTTTCAGAGCAGATGACTTATGTCCTCTTCGGGACTTCGGTGGTTTCGAATAGACGCAGCTCCATTTTCCTCCGGAGTGATCACCTATTGTGTAAGTAATTAACGGTGGAGACATCTTTCTTTCAATTAACATTTCCACTTACACTATCCTTCCACTGAAGTAGATCGATGGTCAAGAATGCTCCCGAAGTGATCTTCAGATCGGATGTCTTGTGTCCACTTTGAGTCTTCGACATTCTGGACTTCGGGACTTTGGGCAAGTGTTGGTAGTAAAACTACCGAAGCACAACTCCTGGAGTGACATAAGTTTCTTACGTCACTTGTTGACGTGTCACGAGCCAAGTAGTTGTCATGTGTCACTCTGATTCATGATTTTCAAATACCTGAAATGCCAATTCACTTTGACACTTTCTATTCTCTGACTGTTCCATGTGTCCTTGCTAACGTGGTCTACCACATTTTCTTGCTGACGTCGACATAGATCTCCCGATGTGACACATGTTAATCTCCTTGATCTAACGGTTGTCCTGACTTCTGAACTGTATCTCAGATCGACGGCTAAGAGCGACTTTAGACCTTCATCCTTTGGGACTTTGGGACTTTTGACATTTGTTCATGGTAAAACTCCCGAAGCAATTCTCCCAGAGTGACATAACTTGATTACATCATTTATTGACATGGCATGAGTCAATTTCCTCTTACAGTTGTCATCATCTGATTATGCCATGTGTCTTTGCCGACATAGTCTTCCACACGTCCTTGGTGATGAGGTTCGTTGACATGGATCTCCCACACGTCCTTGCTAACATGGTTCCCTGACATGGATATACCACACGTCCTTGTTGATGTGGTCTGCTAATCAATATCCCTGATCTAAGATTACTCGTGTGTCCTCCAAATCCAATGGTCCTTATTCATTTCGAATTTCTGGGCTTTGCATATTTCAGATCTCAAACTTTCTAGAGCATAACCTCCTTGCTTCTTTATACCCGAAGTGAAATATTATCGTTCGATCTGGATCTTGGATCAATGGCTCAATATTTCTACGATGTTACTTTTCTAGCTTATCCTTTCCTTCCACTCGAAAATGATTCGACAGTTGACGGAAATTCGCATTTCAGGAATTTCAAATTTCAACTTTCCAGAGCGTAATCTCCTCGCATCTTTAGACCTGAAGTGAATGTTGTTCATTGATTAGGGTCTCAAATTGATGGCTCAATATTTCTATGGTGCTTCTCTTCTATATTATCATGTCCTTCCACTTTAACATGATCTGAAAGATGGCGGGAATCGGATTTGATCCGACGGTTGATGGTAATTTGCACAATCGAATTCTCAATCATTTTTATCCCTTATCCTATCCTTCCACTCAAAAGTGATCCAATGGTTATGAAGATTCTTGAAGCAGATCCATGATCAAGAATTATTGCGCAACCACAATCTGTGAGTTTTTTAACTCATAACCCAACTCTACAATGGGAATATGTGTGCTATTGGAGATTCAACCAAAATCATTGATCTTCGAATCTATAATATCGGACGTTCCTGACTAGTTGCAGGATTGGAACAAGCGTGATGTTTAATTCCCCTTTCAATATTTGCAATCTATCCCTGTCGTATATTTGGTGATTGCGCATCCAACGATTACGATTTAATGTGACTTAAACTTGTTATTTTTTGGATAAACCGTAGTCGTAGATATTTGAAGCTATGAGATCTAATGATCCAAATAGATTGCGAGATTGTAACTAGAGATTAGTTTAATTCTTCTTTCGCTCCCTGTAATTCATCCCTGTCATTGATCTGGCTTGCAGATCGACGGTCACGATCCTCCAATGATCCTCAAGCCTACAGTCACTCATATGACCGTCGTCCGTTATATGTGACGATCACCACCGTTAATTTCCTTGATCGGACGACTGTTGAGACTTCTCACCTTTTCATGTGCAATGGTCAACTTCTCAATATTTCCATCGATCCTGATGATACTTATGCAATGTGATTCTTCCTTATGAGCTTTGATATTCATATTTTTCACTCCTCTTGTTTTCTCCTCCTCCTGAGCTTGTGCTTTCGATCTTTTCATACTATTTGACATCTTCTGTTGACTGATATACTGTTGACATCAATGATAATCTCATCTATGGTAGTTCATCATTAACAATAGATCATCACATCGACTGTTGACATCAATGATAATCTCATCTATGGTAGTTCATCATTAACAATAGATCATCACATCGACTATTGACATCAATGACAATATGTCTGTCAGGCTACTAAATTGAAGCTTTGAATGACCT
>ML816287.1:64234-80984 GCA_009831015.1 Picea engelmannii | reverse complement strand
CAGTTTCTATTGCTTTTTGAGTGGAGGTTTCTTCTTCTTTTTGTGGTTTTATATTTTTCCTAAATCTACCTCTAGGATCTCTATTTCTCATGAAGTCATGCTAAATGAAAGAAAAGAAACTAAGATTGAGTTTCAGAGTACCTTTGATAACTGATATGTTGGTTTTCACCCCTTGTTTCCACAGCTCCTCTTACTATCAACCTGCTACATATCACACCAAACTTAAGTGCATTCTAAAACTAATCAAGACAATTATCTTCTTACCTTTTAAACAGCTCCCCGACAATGGCGCCAAAAATGTCAGGCTGCTAAATTGAAGCTTTGAATGACCTGAAACACTAAATTGTCAAACCAGGGTTGGTAAACTTTGAGCTGCTACACTGTATGTGCGGGTAAGGCTCTAATTGCTATCTGAATGCTACCCTTAGAAGAAAACACAAACTTATTCTGAGAACTTGAATCCTAATGATTATCCTGAAGCTTAGCATTTCCTTTTGAGTCATTAATAGAAAACAGTCCTATGTTCAAATGCTAGTACTTCTATTTCTATGCAAAAGTATGATTTCACACGATTATGCCACCACTACTTTTAATCATCTATCATCACCATTTCGATTCAAACCATGACAAAAAGAGTATTTTCGGAAATGCATTTAATCTGGTCATCAAAATCAATCTAAATCTGTCTACAGGAAAACAGAGTACTACCCTACCTACTGGTACCGGAAGCTTCCTTTGATTTAACTGTAATCTAACTGTTCCAATTAAGCAGGGTACTAACTATCTAACAGAGCAACGTTCATTCAATCTCTAAGTGATGTTCGCACTGAAAACTAGAAGCCAAACAAACTTAATTCATGTTCTAAACCCTATAGGCATCAATCATGCATTCAATATTCATCAACATAAAAGATAACAGTATGCGGGAAACGATTCTGTTGAAGAACGATTAAACACGATATTGAACCAGTCAATCTTTAAACTTTAAGCTATCCTGGATGAAAATTCCAAAACACTGCAATGAACTAAATCTATGACAGAGTAAATCTAAATCTATGACAGAATAAAGCAGCGGCTTTCACCTGTTTGGCGGGCCCAACCAAACGGCACAAACGTTGTACGTAATAACCAGAGCCGACTATATCATTCTATCCAATCACTGTGTAAACTCTGTGCTTCATTAACTCAGGAAAGAAATACTCAAATCGTATACCAAGTGAGTAACATAACGCGACAACAGTTTGTATTTAGAAACATAGGTTCACGACATAACATAATCCAACCTGTTCTTAGGAGTGATCGCGGGTTTATATATAAATCCTCCTGTCTATAACAGTCTAAAACAAAGATACATAAAACAAACAGATCCCCGATCCGAAAATAGTCTTGGAATCAAGTTTTAAAACGTACTTCACATCTTCATGACACGTAGTGTCACGAAGTGTGAACGATGAAGAATCACGACCCAGTTTTATCATTATGCCTTCAAGCACCCTGTGGGAGCTAACTCCAGCTGCCATGCGAATCTCTCTGTCTCCCATTCAGTCCATAGCGCACAGATCTTGAGCGGCTCCAGTGGTATCTCCACGGGTACGAGTTGGTACCTAGTACCGACATCCTGTTCCAACAATAGAAGTGGTACCTAACCCAAGCGACATTAGTTCCAATATCAATTTAAAGAATCAAAGTGCATAAAAATAGCTTGAAATGTAAAGATACCTTAAGTAACCCCATTGAATGGTAGGGAGATGTCAATTATGTCAAAACAAGGCCAAAAGGGTGGTACTGGCATATAAATGGAGGTCTGTGGAGTATAATATAGGCAAAAAACAGGATCAAAACCGGAGACCAACAATGTCCAACATTACTAAGTCTTATCGTGGATTTGTAGTGACTGTTAAGACTCTTACTACATTCCCCAATCCCGTCCCAATTTTTCATAACCCCACAACCTATGTATACTATATTATTAACACTTAGACATTTCCATGACTCTCTTTACCATTTTTTACCTCCTTACCATGGGCCATAGTGATTTTCATGATTTACTACCTACCTCTGCACCCACGTAACCCCGCGAACTCCTCTTTTATTTTAATATTATTTATCTTATCCTAATTTATTTCTGGGCACATCTCCAAATGACACGTGGCAGATGACTAGGTGGTGATTGGACGTGGCGTGTCAAATATTCACATGTATACTGGGTGATGACTGGATGACCAAAATATTACCAAGATATGAATTTTTCTAAGGCACAAGAGCTAGTTAAGACCTCCATCAACTCCTTTACTTCACATGAATTATAATAAAGGAATTTACATTATACACACCAATTCTTCAACCACCACAATGCATGTGGGACTAAAAAGGGTGAAATTAAATCAAAGGATAAGATTAATCTACGAACTAGATCGACAGCTTCTGAAAAGTGATATTTCAAAGCTTATAACTCATGATCCAGACATCCATTTGGGGAAATTTATACCTCATTGGAAATTTAATTTGATGAGGAAGACAACGTGTCATTTTTTTAAGGTTTAATTTGACGATAATTCTTTCAAAAATTAAAATATCAATCAATTTTATTTTCATGACTTTCTGAGAAATTTGTTTGGAACCTCGACTTCTCGAGAATATAATTTGAGATCCAAAACTCCAAGTTTTAGTCAATAGGACTCGTTGGAAATATAGGATGATGAATATTACTTATAAAATGGTTTCCATGGTTAATAATTCACTTATCATGTTCAAAAAATTAAAACACAATCCACTTTTTCAAGAATTCAACTTCAAGATTTGGAAATAAACATTTATTAAATAACTTTTATTAAAGGAGTAAGTGGATCCCATTTGGAGGCATGAATTTCAATGAGATAAATTTATTAATGATAATTTAATAAAGTATTAATTCCAAAAATAAGAAACTTGTGGAAACTTATAGAATAACAAGAAACACTAACTACTTCAAGAAGGCATTGGGAGAAGATTTAAAAGAAATAGAGCACCATCAAAGAAAGGGTTAGAAGGTCAGATCACCAAGATATCATTTTTCATCCTTCAGTACTCAACCAACATTTCATATGCAGATATAGATCTCCATTTTATTTTTTCTTCTTCTTCTACATGATTTCTCTCAAAGATTTTTGTTTGTAAATAAGAGTTCAAGCATAAGGAGGAGTTTTTTAGTGTATTTATTTTATTCATCCAAGTATCTTCCTAAAAATATCAATATGAGTATTTTATAGCCATATATATGGTTGTTATTGTAATCTAGGATTGTTTAAATTATTCATAGAGGTTTAGTCCTTGCATTTGACATAATTCATTTCTAAGTAGTAGTCAATTGGTTTACTGAAATGATTTGTGATGTTGAATATATTTTATGTATTAAACTCCACAGAGAACTACTTCATGGTATAAATTTAATGAATTCTCATACTTTTGTATTTTTTAGCATGAGATTTTTAGATTATGCCCATCAAATTATTTTTGGTTTTGAATGCAATACTCATCTAAAGTTCTCTGAAATGATCAACACCATTTCACGCTTTTTCTTGTGAGAAAAGATGGTTGCATATTATACTTCCATGTATTTTAGAATGATGTTATAATGAAGCTAAGAACAATATCTATCTTGATATTTAAGCCTTTTATTATCTTTTTATTGTAAAGAATTTGATTGGTCCATTTCCAAGAAAATGTTGCATTCAAGGAGAAATTTGGTTATCAAGAACCAATTTATCTACAAACTAAAGAAATAAAGACTTGGGGTTTATTGTTTAGAATTCTCCCATATGACAGCCCCATCCAGAAACATGAAGTTATATCTTTTAGACTATAACAGAGGAGAACCACCTCTATAAAAATGTAGGGAGATTTTTTCCTCATGAGGTTGTTGTTTGGATTTTGACCAATATGAATATCAACAGTACTCCACAAGTAATATTTGATATTTACAATCATAATTATTAAGAACTACTTAATACATTTTACCAATATTCAATGTTCAGGCATAATCATATTTCTAAGTTCAATGAGATAGAGTTGCAAACAACCTCTCATTCGATCCATTTCCACATTGTTCACTTTTCCTTAAATCTCAAAGTCATCGATGCCATTTGTTTCTCTTACTTGAGAACCAATACATTAATGAATCAATTAGAAGGCTTTGACCCAAAAATATCAATATGCAAGTTTCCAATCCAGGATAACTTGCATGCATACATGAATAGGTTATCAATAATAATATACATATCATGATGATTACAATTCAACCCACTTTCCATCTATAAATCATCCATGATTTCCAGTTGTTAATCATAGCTACACTAGTCTCTTTATGCCTTATTTCTTAACATTAATATGGTGCATGCAAAGGCTTCATGCAACCTCAAAAACAATAATTTCCACAAAATTTATGAATCCTCTTCTTTGTTTACACAAGTTTTAGGCTATCACAATAGACATTTCTAGCTTGAAGTTAAACTTCATCTCTACCCAATTGAAAATGAGAAATTATATGTGTGTGTGTGTGTCTGTGTGTAGAGAGAGAGAGAGAGAGAGAGAGAGAGAGAGAGAGAGAGAGAGATTATTTTCATAATCTTACAAGCTTCTGGCATGGCCATTGGTTTCCCATACAACTATGCATCTGTTAACACTCCAAGAGTCACTCCCAGTCTGCAAATGAGAGTAATCTTGGTAACATAGAAATGTAAATGGATTAAAATAGTTTGAAAAGGTCGATCAATAAGAGAAGAGTAAAAAGGAGGGCATCAAACTGCTGCAAATACATTCCATTGGGCATGGAGTTATAACATCCTACAAATCAAAGGCAATCAAGTTGTCTACCAGACAAAAGGCTTATGAAAATATGGATAGAAGAATAGAAGGTAAACAAAGAGAATAATATCCACATAAAAGAGATCCTTTATGTAATATATATTAAAGAGTGCTTGAACAATAATCTATGATTAACAAGCAATTTCCACAAATCCTTTGTAGCTCATGAATTCATTAACCAAAGGCAACTTTTGATCTTCAAAATATGTAAATATTACTCATGCAAAATGAAAAGATAAAATAATAACAAATAACACAAAGTCTGATAATAAAATCTCATGAGTCTGTAATGGCAGAAATGCTAATTACAACAGGCCCTCAGGCTTACAATTGAGCAAAACAAATTGCTCCTCTAGCTCTCTCCTCTCTTGGATCATGAATCCAACCATTCTCCAAGAGCTCTCTCCTTAATTAAATATAAAATAGCATCCAAATATCCTTATTAGGTCGAATCCCATCTCCTCCATTGGATTCTAATCCTTGAATATAGGTGGCAACAATCAAAGAGACAAAAATCGAACAAACTGCTAATTTTCAGGAATTTGTTGGAAGTCACTAATAATTTTTTTCCACCTCACTGCATGAGGCCTTTGATGGAGATAAAAATTAGGTGCAGGTTTCCATTGACATATAATTTATCCTTGAGAAACAATTTGAATCCCCCTTGACAGGTGGCAACCTCCCAACAAGGCAAATATCCAAACTGTAACTGCTACAGAAAATTTCATAGAGCCGCTCTAAAATAGTTCTACAAATTTGGTAGCACCACTTATATGTCTAATCTCTCTCTAACCATAAAAAATTTTGAAAAATTGAGAGAGATTATTTTTATTTGGTATGTGATGAAGAAAAAAATCCTCCATTTTTTAAAAATACCTTCCCATTTATTCATAATCTGAGTTTTAAATTAGTCACACAAAACTGGCAGAAACCTCCTTGCAAAATAACTCTGCAAAATTTGGTAGCGCCACTGTAATATATCCCTGTGAATTCTGTAGCTCCATCATTACAAATCTTAGGATATTTGGTATCCCTTTAGGCAGCAAAATGGTAGGCCATGCTATATAGACGATTTCACAGCGCCATGGCGCTACGGAATGTTTGTTCTCTTTTGTATGATGAGACTAATCAAGAACCTTGAGCTGATAGGTTAGAAGCATGTATATTCCTGTAGAGGTTAATTAGTTGCTTATGGAGAGGCATGCCTTTTATAGCTGCAAATTCATGTGCTAAAATAGGCTCCATGGGGGATAGAGTCTTCCCTGTGAGGCTCTATGAACTCCTTTTGCAACACCAGTGCCTTAGTATTGGGTTGTGGAGTCATGCTCTGGTACATCATGCTGAAAAAAACATACTAAAAAATTATATTACTCTAATTACAAACAGGAAGAAAACACACCTTCTCCTGATGGAGCTTATTTATGTACAAAACCTAAGCTAACTGACTTTTACAATGGGCTAGGTGAAGGAAAACTTCCACAAAATCCATTCAAGCAACTTGCTGACATGATTCTTTATAATTCCAATGATCAACAAAATATAAGAGGAATATAACAGTATTTTGAAAGCATTACCTATATCTCCTCTCACTATTGCTGACACAATAAAGTTTAGAGGTTCCAAAACATTTGAGAAATACAACTCCATATACACCCCTATAAGGTCATGAAAATGGTGACAAAACACATGGGACTAATAGCATATTTCGTCTTCCACTTCAAGATGCTTATTGTAAACTGTGGGTACAAGTGGAAGAAGGATTGATGTAGGTGGTTGTTGATCCACTGATGACTGTTGATTTACTTCCGGTTGTGTATAAATGATCTCTTCATGTGCCTCAACTAAGGGATGCTCCTGGTCAAATCTTCGGGTTACGTCTTCTGTGACAAGGCCAATCTTTGCATCATCCTACTTGTATTAATAGTGATCAAATATAGGATAATCTTGTTGCTCATCATCACTAGAATATTCATCAAAAATGGGTTTCCCTTCATATCTATGATCAGCCTCTAAAACAATAATTTCAGCAAGAATATAATTGTTAAAAATATCCATTTTAGGAACAGTAGTAACTACTGCTTCTAGCTATTCATACACATGATTTTCATCTGAAACAATGTTATGAATTTTGTCCTCTCTGAATACAAGATCATTCTTTATAATTTCATTTGGACAATGAATAAAATATTTTTCATCTTTATATTCAGTAGAGGAATCTAACAAATCTTGAGCACATTCTACATATCTCTCATAGAAATTATGACAAATACTTTCAGAGGGATAAAACATTTTTAAGTGTTCATTGAATACTCTGTGGAAATCCTTCAAGGATGAAATGTTGGAAGGGGGTAATGAGAAATACCATTTATGTGCATCCCCATCCAATGAATGCATGAACATCTTCATACAAACATCCTCATGTTGTAGATCCAGTAGATCCATACACTCATGAAACTTGATGAGGTTTTCTACAGGATTATCTTATTTCCTCTCTCTGAAGATAAGAAGAAAATCTCCCCATTCTTTCAAATGAGGTACTGGGTGTGGGAAACCAGAAACTACATAGAAGTTGAGAGGTGTAAACCTCCTGGCCAGGATAGCGTCCATAGCCATTTAATTTGTCTCATTCCAGTAGAGTCACCAACAGACTCTGAACAATGGAGTTTCCATGGTGAATCTGCAGTCTTGAAGGTGTCCAACTTCAGTCACCATCTAAAGCTGAAACTATGTAATGTCGTTCTTCCCAGGGAGATTTTCAATCTGCTCAAATCCATCCCCGACAATGACTCCATTAATGTTAACACTCCAAGAGTCACTCCTAGACTACAAATGAGAGTAATATTGGTAACATATAAATGTAAATGGATTAAAATAGTTTGAAAAGGTGGATCGGCAAGAGAAGAGTAAAAAGGAGGGCATCAGATTGTTGCAAATACATTCAATTGGGAATGGAGTTATAAAATCCTGCAGATCAAAGGCAATCAAGTTGCCTACCAGAAAAAAGGATTATGCAAAGATGGATAGAAGAATAGAAGGTAAAAAAAGAGAATAATATCCACATAACAAAGATCCTTTCTGTAATATAGATTAAAGAGTTCTTGAACAATAATCTATGATTAACAAGCATTTACCACAAATCCTTTGCAGCTCATGAATTCATTAACAAAAGGCATATTTTGATCTTCAAAATATGTAAATATTACTCAATCAAGATGACAAGATAAAATAATGAAAAAGAACACAAAGTCTGATAAGAAAATCTCATGAATCTCTAATGGAAGAAATGTTAATTACAACAGGCCCTCAAGCTTACAATTGAGTAAAAAAACTTGCTCCTCTAGCTCTCTCCTCTCTTGTATCATGAATCCAACCCTTCTCCAAGAGATGTCTCCTTCCTTAAATATAAAATAACATCCAAATATACTTAGGGGGTCTAATCCCATCTCCTCCATTGGATTATAAGCCTTGGAGTGAGGTGGAAACAATTTATTAATGATTTCCAACAAATTCCTGAAAATTAGCAGTTGTTGGATTTTTGTCTCTTTGATTGTTGCCACCTATCTCCAAGGCTTAGAATCGAATGGAGGAGATGAGATTCGACCTCCTAAGTATATTTGAATGCTATTTTCTATTTAAGGAAGGATAGAGATCTTGGAGAAGGGTTGGATTCATGATCCAAGAGAGGAGAGACCTAGAGGAACACTTTTTTTTTCTCAATTGTAAGCCCGAGGGCCTATGGTAATTAGCATTTTTGTCATTAGAGATTCATGAAACTTTCTTATCAGACTTTTTGTTCTTTGTTATTATTTTATGTTGTCATCTTGCTTGAGTAATATTTATAGATTTTCAAGATCAAAAGTTGCCTTTGGTTAATGAATTCATGAGTTACAAAGGATATGTGGTAATTGCTTGTTAATCATAGATTATTGTTCAAGCACACTTTAATCTATATTATAGAAAGGATATCTATTATGTGGATATTATTCTCTTTGTTTACATTCTATTTTTCTATCCATATTTGCATAAGCCTTTTGTCTGGTAGGAAACTTGATTGCCTTTGATCTATAGGATGTTATAACTCCATGCCCAATGGAATGTATTTGCAGTAGTATGATGCCCTCCTTTTTACTCTTCTCTTGTTGATCCACCTTTTCAAATTATTTTAATCCATTTACATTTCTATGTTACTAAGATTACTCTCATTTGCATTCTAGGAGTGAGTCTTGGAGTGTTAACACATCCAAAGTACAAATACCAAAAATCAAGCTATCTTTTGCATTCTACATGTTATACAATCATCTAGATTTCCTTACAAATGCAACACCTCAATTGACCAAGAGTGTAATCTCACCCTTGTTCAATTTATCACTCATGATATATCTAAAGTACCCATTCTTGTTAGTTAACAAAAACTCAAACTCAATTCTTCATTCATTCTCATGAGGTTTAGATATAGTGGTCGAATACTACATACATCAAACCCTATTAAAAAATACATAACTAAATTCTAGAAAGGGCATTAACAATGAAAAAATGTGGTTGAGTCATTTTGAAAAACACTTTTCCTACAAGTTACTTACATGTTTCTACAAGTCAATTTGGTTTGGAAATGATGGGCATGTTTAGATTTTTAACTAAAATTTTGTATCAAATAAATGAGCATAATTGCATCACAGGAGTAGCCATCCCAACAACAATGTGCATTGAACATATGTAATCATTTTTTATGTACAAAGAGATTAATTATCACATGAAATGCTAATTTTCAATTGTTTTTTTGTTCTAGAAATGAAAACAAAATAGAACCCATTAATTACATAAGACGAGACAACAACGTAGAAAAGGGTTGATTGTAAATTTTGCGAGTACTTGCATTTTGCCTTACTTAAGTTTTCGTATTTGTTGTGATGTTTATATTTTAATTAATTTATAATTATCCATAGATGTTTCTAATAGGTGATAACATACAAAGAAGATCCATCCAAATATTTGATTGACATTGTATTAATCTTGTGATGTGAGTATATGTTGGAGTATTAAGGTTTAATTTAACAAGTTGTAAGTAGTTATGTTGTTTTACTTCCCTTATTTTATAATTAATGGACCAACAAGAAATCTTTAATTATGTCTATGCTTTGTAGCATATAAAATGTGGAGGAAGAAAAGTATGGAGTGGAGCCAATATAATATATCTTGAGAGATAGCATGAAGCATAGCTTCAAAAGAATGTGTATTGTTTATGAAACACTCACTACTATGGTATGCTTTTCGATTTACATGATCATGTATATTATAGTATAAATGTAGATATACCAATTGCACTTTATTTCTATGTTTGTAGATGGAACATGAAGAGGAAAAATGTCAAAATCAAGCCTCTCAACAAAACATTCCAAATAACCCAAGTACAGTATCCCCTGCAAGTGATGAAGAAATGAGTCATGCAAGCATCTCAAGAAATGATAGTAGTTCAAATGTTGAATGATGATCATTGAAGTTGAATGGTACACGACATATATTTTGGAATGCTTGTATGTAGAAATTAGACATTTTTTTAATGTAGAAATAATTGGACCTTTATGTAATCCCATTTTGTATCAAGAAGAGGTCTCTTATTCATATATAATAAAATGGATTTCTTATTTTATTTCATTTTCTAGTTTCATAAAATGTTACAATGTTGATTAAACATATGGATGATTTACATTGTTACAATGAATAGAGATGTAAACAACTAGTATATTTGTTTAAATGATTTAACACATTAATGCAATGGTTATATCTAAACACAATAATTAAAATATATTTGATTGTCTAATGACTTATTGAAATTTTGTAAAAAAAAATAAGAAGTTGCATTTTCATACCTACAATCTGGAAAATTTCAGCACTGAAACATATTAGTGCATTATATTCCATTGGAACAGCTCGTCACAACAAATCTTATAATATTTTGAAAATATTTTAGTATTATGATTATTTCCTTAGATATTATATTTATTATCTCTAGCGTATTTCTCAAAATTAATGAAATAACTTAAATATGAAAATGAAATACTAATAAAATGAACACACCATCCACACAAATGTACATAATATGTATCCTAGGAAACACGAATTTACCAACTTAACGAGTGTCAACACTCTAATTTGATAACCAAAAGTATTTATCTTATGCACTTTTTTCCTTTGTATATTTCCATTCCACCATCTTTTCCACTCATTCCAGCCCAATAAATACATTTCCAAGGCATATTTAGGTAAAATTTTATTTTAGTTTTAATTGATCAAAATCGACATTTTAAGATAGTATATAATTTGGATTTTCGACAATTTTTACCAGAATCAACCAGATCTTGTAATTTCTCGTTCATTGATATATGTGCAGAGTGATCTAGGTGAAATGGGAATTTGGAACGTGTTACTTATCTTCATGGCATGGAGAAGAACCCTTTGGATGCATGAAAAATACCTCACATGTGACTGGTCAACGCATGGTCAATGTAACTACTTTGTTGGAAAATACCATGTTTTTAGTAGAAAATCAGCCAAATCTCAACTATGTGAAATTTTCCACGATTTTTGGCACTCCAAGGGATGAATTCAAGCTAAATGGATGGTCTAGATCAAACTTATATTTATAGGTAGAGGATTGATAGCTATTTAGTTTCATTTCATGATGTATAAATACATAGACATATGAAGACTTTGGGGATATGAAAATCTGATTTCTAGTTTGTAATTTTGTTTAAGCTTTTGATCTTTCAAGAAACTTGTTAAAAATGTGCACTTTGTTATTTTATTAATATATGCAGCTACACTAAGTTATTTCATCCAATATTTCTTTAAGTGTATTGTTTTAGGCTTGAAGGGCCCCCATTCTCCATGTTGTACATCATTGTTTTATATGTACATTTCTTGTTGCTTATTGTTGGTATATATTCTCTGATTTTCCCTTTTATTTTGTTGTTATATATTTACATATTGTACCCACTACTAAATCTGTATTTATGTGTTGATTTCTTGCATCAACATTTCATTGTTCATAAGCTATGTCTATGTTTACCAAGTGATGTCTTAATTTCTAGTTATACTAGTTTGTGTGTTGTAGCTTTATTTTCACTTTCAAGAAAGTTTTTTATTTATTTTTAGCACTTAGAAATTATTTTTCTGATGTAAGTAAATATTAGGAGTCATTGGATTATTGTTTCAAGTATTTAAGCCACCCAAGGGAGTGACCTAAAGAAACTACAACCTAAACTTTCTACCTGTGAGACACTGATGAATGCTTCATTAGTAACCAAATCTGAGTGAGTTATGTGTTGGTGTGAATTATAAATTCTTCTTCAAACAATACTCTACATTAGTGAAAAGAGAACTATTGTGAGGACCTTTCCAAGGCTTACTTCACCTTACAACCTGATTTATTGATCTGAAAATTCTTAGACGCCACTTATTCCTTTAAATATTTACATGCAACATCTAACTTGATTCATAATTAATTCACTGATCGTATTGAGGTGATTTACATAATTTTGATGATGTGCTTCTTATCCAAAAATTCATAAGATAATGATTAATTTGCATAATGATGAGATGACACAACAGAAAATAAAAGAACTCAATATGTGTGTGTGTGTGTGTGTGTGTGTGTGTGTGTATTGTTGACATATATTACTTCATCTTCAAAGTCCCTTTAGATAACATGATTGTTCTCCATCATCTTAAAATATTGGATTACATTACAATATGGGCTCACAAAAATCCAATTTAATGGAATCTCTTTAATTCCACTACTCAAAACAAGAAAATTAGTTCACCATTGGAATCCTTGAGAAATTTTGAAAATTTTGACTATAAAGCCGACCAAATTATGAACTGGCTCAATTTCACCCTCTTCAGCACACAAAACAATGTGCTAAAAGCTCATTAATGGAAATTTTGACTAAGACTTTTGAAAATGACCTATGATCATAAAATAGACCTCAAATTCATGATCCTTGCAAAAAATCGTGAAAATTGAGTATAAAGGTGCCTATGTTTGGACAATATACCTCATGGCACGCTTTAGGAGACAACCATACTTGGCCTCTTTTATGAACGTACTTAGAGACATTTGTATGTCCTCAAGATTTATGCCCTGCATCAGGATCTGTTCCCTCAGTATTCATGCAAACATCAGAATGCATGCCGAGGTCTTGGGATCCATGCCCATATATAAGTCATGGGCCACCAAACCTCCACGTAGAATTTAGGCAACTTAATACTTATTTTGGTGGAATATCCATTAAATGTGGAAAACATGGCCTAATAGTTAAATCGTTGGCATTATTTTGGAGAGGTCGTTGGTTCCAACCCCCCGCAATCCCCTTTGTTGTCAGTGTTTTGTTATAACATGTGAATATATATAGAATGTGGTTATATTGGTTATATAATCAAGGTTTTGAAAACCCTGACCGCGCAAAATGCACGATTATATGATATAGCATATGAACTAGGGTTTGGGGGTTTATCCCTCGTCCCCTCTTCCTCACCAACTAAACTTTGGTAAGGATTAAATATATGTGGTCGAGTATATGGTTAAGTAGCAAGTTTGTGGTGTATTGGTAATGGAGCTTGGTGTAATTCTTTCGGAGGTCGCGGGTTCAACCCTCGTTGACTCCCAAAATGTTTACATAACTGTGACCATAAAGTCCAATGGGAGTGTTTTGTTGGTTTTGTCACATGGGTGAGAAAAACCACAACACTTTCATTCTTAGTTAAGTCAGCTAAACAAGACATAAGTTTGTGACTTGATTAGATAACCAAATCCACATGAAACAAGCAAATAAAAACTAAAAACAACTAAGAAATAAATGTTAGAGAATCTTGGAAGAACTAGAACCATGAAAAGAAAAAAATGAACAATATATAGCTACCAATGGATCAATATATTGATAGGGTAAACACCGTAGAGAAAGGCAGAGACTTATGAATCCCCTCTTCCTCCTTGGGAGGTCTCTTGAGTTCCCTAATTGAGAGCTCTTCTCTTCATGCAATGGCAAGTGACAATGGTGAAGAAATACAATGCCAATCCTCTCAAGAGGTGAGTGGAATGGCCCTTGCAATGGTGCTTAAATGATTCAAAGAGAAAATAGGATTCTCAAAGAATAATTCTTGCAGCATAACAATACCTTGAATTTCTTATTTTTCTAGCACACCCATGGCACATATTTATAGTGTCCATTCATGGCAAGATATAATTGGTTCATAGTGTGAACAAGGGGCCTTTTAGGGAACTTCTTAGCCCTTGACCAACCTCCAAGATAGATTTTTCTCAGATATGAGTGTAAAATCATGTCAAGGGTTGGACTAGAAGTGATCGAGAGGCCAACAAGATTCATAAATGTGTTTTTCATGGAAGTGCATGGATTTTCTCATAGACAGTCGCACATCTTGCGCACAGTGCGCGCTAAGGGATGTGTTAGCCTACACATTGTGCGCACGCTCCCTTTGGTGAATTTGTGCACTTTGATTTTTGAACCAAGTATATATTTTTTTGCCTTTTTGATGGATTTTGGTGTTGTAGGTGGACTAATTGTTGTTGGCATTGATGTCTTTCTTCAACCATTGTGTGCAATGTTGTAGACGATTTTTCAGTGATAATAGATGCCCCCTAATGTGTGAGGTTAGGGGAATACATATAGCTGAAATACATCAATGTTTCTTTTGTTGAGAGTGCCATTTTAAGGAAGAGTGAAGAGAGGAACTGCAAGAGCGATCCACCATAGGGAGAGGGAAAACTATGGGAACTAGACCTTTCTCTAGGAAAAAAAAATAAAATCTATATACAAATGAGGCGGGAATTCCCCATGCTCATGTCATGAAACTAGAATGTGGGACTATAACTGATGATGGATTCTGATGTAGATAAATGCAACACCCTCGGGGACGGTTGATAATGGTAGATGGCAGTTCTGAATGGTGAATGGGCTCTGAAGGGAGTCAAGGACAACTGTAAGAATTGTCAATGATTCGTAGGCATTGATGGCCTATCAACTTCAGAGGTCTTCAGCTGGTATGAAACAAATGCAATGGTCGCATAGTAAGATCCACCTTAACATGAGATTTTGTTGAAGTTGAATGTTATGGAGGTCAACAGAATCAGAAAGCAATGATGATTCTCTATGATTCATCCAAGACTCATTGAAAATGTAATGAGAGTCAAGATATTTATGCCCTTATAGAAACTATGTTGATGTCAACATGAAGGGAGACACGATGCCAAGAAGCTAAGGGATTCTTGAAATCCATTGAGTAATAGATGATATCAGGTATTGTCGAGGAACATGAATGAATTCAAGATGTTGTGGGACTCGATATCACCCTTGGTTGGGGTGTTATGGCATGATTGGTAGAAACCGTAAAACTGGATCTGGTGTTAGGGGGACGAATAGATATGGGGTTAAAATATGTTGGAGGCTAACAAAGTGGGAAAACTCATAGATCATGGGTACATGGATTTGGTATACTTGGGGTTTTTTAACGATGTTGATATGAAAAAAAAAAGGTGGATGCCCCAACCAAGGGCGACATGGGTTACTTTGTCGGGTAAAAGAAGGCCATCAAGGATGACAACGAAAAATATATTTATATGATGGAAACAAAGGATTTATACAATTACCAAAGAAATAAAGAATATTTTTTGTTGAGTATACAGATACAAAAACGAGTGCCCTGGTTAAAGATGGCTTGGCCTGTTTAGAGAACAAGTTTGTGAAAGATAACTAGTGGAGGGCAGAGGCCCCATGGGTGGGTTTCTGTATTAGGTAAGTGGATGGAGGATAATATGCAAATGGGAAAACTGATGGTGGATGAGATGGAGGGATAATGAAATTGAGGAGATGCAGTCAATAGAACCAATATGATATGACCCGGGAGTCCATTGGGAAGGTTAGAAATATGATGAGAAGAAGTATGGGGTTCATTCTCAGAAATGAAAAATACTATCGAGTCTCCCAAACCTAGGGGGATGAAATCATCATGAGTGTCAAGTCGCCAAGGGGAACTATGAATGGGACAACTCATGTGGGGCAGAGTGCTATCGGATGATAGTACCAAAATATGGTAGACGTAAAGATACAGAAGAGCTGAATGTAGGGACCCTAAAGGTAAATGTCAGATATGCAATTAGTAACAGAGGGAGTAACTACATGTCAGTGTCATACATATACCTGAAAGGGTTGTCAACTTGTTGAAAAAGTACCTACACACATGAAAACCAAATACCTGACGTGAACAATATCTGATGAGAAAGAACATATAACAATTATTTGATAAAACTGAAAGTGAGCGTGCATACCTGAACGTGGAATGAGAAAAATGCTCCTCCGGGGAAAAGTGAAAATGATAACCCGGGGAATGTGAACATGTAGATGGATGGATCAGGATCTCGTGGCTGAGAATGGATCAGAAAACGAAGGCTATGGGATCCTATAACAGAATGTAGAAGTTGGGTAAAAGGGATTATATATGGATGGTGGGGCCACAATGCCACCATGTTTGCACTGACACTATTGGTGATCTGGTGTGAGTGTTGTGAGGTGATTTGGAATATTATGGGAGCTTGGGGCTACCGATCAGGCGGGTGAAAGACCTCTTGTGAGAGGAAAAGTGCTCGATGATGGAGCGCATTCCAAGGGAAATCAAGGGTAGTTAGTTCCTCCAAGATATCTTTGTCATAGTGGAAAATGCAAGAATATAAGGGATCCTGGGAGATGGCAGGGGGAACCATCAATGAAGAAGTGTCATTGTTCTCAATGGGTGAGGATGTAGAAGGGATATCATGTACAAGGTGTGATGGCCCGCTGGACATAAACCAAATTTCAAGACACCGTGGAGGATATCTTATTCACTCGGGGACCGAGGA
>ML816287.1:42531-54926 GCA_009831015.1 Picea engelmannii | reverse complement strand
TTATTAACTGAAATTATCTCTTTTTCAAGGCGTTGAGTACTTATTCTGAGGTTTTTCTATGCTATATTGATATTTGGTTCTTAACACATGGGTATCTCCATGCCTTATGGTGTAGGAACACTCGACTTGGAAGATTTGAAAGATCCATATTTTCAACTTCTATTGTTTCAAAATGTGAGAACCTGATAACGGGGGGTTATTTGGATGCCTACCCTCGAGATCCTACCTAGACTTAAAAAAATCTTTTGGCACCTCCTGTGGAGGAAAATTTAGTGTGTTCTTAGAAACATTTTAGATGTGGTGGGATGAGAGATTGGGGTCATGGAACAACCTCGTTTGAATTAAATTGGTGTGGATAATTTCTAAAGAAGTAGTCAGATCTTTCAGAATTCCTTTGAAGAAATCCTACTTTGACCTCCACTATTCTAATAGAAATTATGTGTGTGAGGAGTGACTTTGTGTGCAAGAAAGTGAAAAGTGTGCCAAATATTTTAATAAGTTAAGTGTGAGATTGCAACATGTGGACTTCCTGTGGTCCTTACAAATATTCTTACCTAGCTTACTATGTTTATTTGGTACAACCTTGTGGAATATTTAAATCCCTAAAGAACTAGCAATGTGGACATATGGGCATACTAGAATGTTGTCTATACTAAAAAATATTTTGAAACTATCCTAGAATTGTAGACATGTGGGCATGTATGGGCCCGTTACTTTGATATTTTAAAATTTCCTAGAGTGTTGTCTAAACTAAGAAAGTTTTTAGAAACTATCCTAAGATTGTAAACATGTGGGCATGCATGGGCCCTTACAAATCTTTAAGATGATTTCCAAAACTAAGAGGAACCCTAGGGGGGATTTCTCCTCTCCTAATGATTTTTTAAGGGAGATGAAATTTCCTTTCAACCACCTTTTATGATTCCCGAGATCACACTTGGGTGGGGGGGAAGAGCATACTTGAGGGTTAAAATTGATTTCTAGTCCCAAATTAATTGATTTGTGTTTGAAAAAACAATAAATTCAACTCAAAATTTTAAATACCAAATGAGCCATCCATGTGGCAACAAAGCAAAAAGAAGAATAGTGATTCCTTTTACCCCTATGTGCTTAAGCTAACCTTCCTTGTGAGAAAGGACTCTAAGTGAAGTGTGATTTCTTTACAAAGTGTAGGAAATTAAAATCTTAAGGCTAGGGGCCCTCAAACCATTTATAAAAACCCTTACAATTTGAGAAAATTGAACTTATGTGTGGGGTACAGTTATGACAGGTGTGCAGAGGGAACAGAGTGTGCAAAATGTGCAGAGTAATGAAGTCTATCATGCGCACAGTGCGCGTCTGTGTGCCTTCAAATCCATGCACTTCCTATCACACGTTGGGCAATAAATTTCCAAGTGAAATTCTCTTGCCTTGGCTCTAAATTTTGAATTTGGAAGGTTGGACTAGAACGGTTTTGGTACCTACATATCAAAACAATAAAAAAGAAGTTCTCTCAAGACTTGAATAGGGAGGAATTTGATATCAATCCCCGGTATGGTTGCCAATCTGTTGTGTTGGTTTTGTCACATGGGTGAGCAAAAACGCAACACTTGCATGCTTAGTTAAGTCAGCTAAACAAGATAGAAGTTTGTGAGTTGATTAGATAACCAAATCCACATGAAACAAGGAAATAAAAACTAAAAACAACTAAGAAATAAATGTTAGAGAAGCTTGGAAGAACTAGAACCATGAAAAGAAAAAAATGACCAATATATAGCTACCAATGGATCAATATATTGATAGGCTAAACACCATAGAGAAAGGTAGGGACTTATGAATCCCCTCTTCCTCCTTGGGAGGTCTCTTGAGTTACCTAATTGAGAGTTCTTCTTTTCATGCAATGGAAAGTGACAATGGTGAAGAAATATAATGCCAATCCTCTCAAGAGGTGAGTGGAATGGTCCTTGCAATGGTTCTTGAATGATTCAAAGAGAAAAGAGGATTCTCAAAGAAGAATTCTTGCAGCATAACAATACCTTGAAGTTCTTATTTTTCTAGCACACCCATGGCACATGGTTATAGTGTCCACTCATGGAAAGATATAATTGGTTCATATTGTGAATAAGGGGCCTTTTAGGGCACTTCTTAGCCCTTGACCAGAATCCAAGCTAGATTTTTCTCAGATCTGAGTGTCAAATTGTGTTGGGGGTCGGACTAGAAGTGGTTGACAGTCTGACAAGATTAATAAATGTGTCATTCATGGAAGTGCATGGATTTTTTCATAGACAATCGCGCATCTTGTGCATAGTGCGCGCTAAGGGTTGTGTTAACCTATGCATTCTACACATTTTGTGTGCGCTACCTTTGGTGAATTTGCGCACTTTGATTTTTGAACCAAGTATACATTTTTTTCCTTTTGATGGATTTTGGTGTTGTAGGTGGACTAATTGTTGTTTGCATTGATGTATTTCTTCATCCATTGTGTGCATTGTTGTGGATGATTTTTCGGTGATAATAGGGAGGTTTCCACATGCCATCCTCTCAATGGATTATCCATGACACTTGGTAGCAAACAATAGGTCAATCTGGATGTACGATCTTCCCATTTACCTGCCAACCAATCATGTGCCACATCACCTTCCTACCATGTGTCACTATGTGAGAGTTCCACATCACCTATATGGTCGACGATCATGTGCCACATGCCACCCTTGTAGTGGTGATACGCGTTACCTTTTTTATTTTTTCCCTTTGAATTTTTCCATTTGACTTTAGCTTTGACCGCTCATAAATTGTGCATGTGAACTTTGTTTGACTTTTAATTTATGTTGTTGGAAAGTTGACAACAAGATCTACACAATGATTTTATTTTCATGATCATTTGAGACGATCAAATTTTTATCTATTCTGGATCCCCTGGGACCTCTTTGAGCATTCTAGATCCTCCTGGACCTTTGTGAGCATTCCTTAGATCCTCCTGGATCATTTACTTCCTGTGTAATCTTTTGTATTCTAGGTTGAGAAGATTAGTTGATTTATTTTTGGAGTGATTACTTTTTAGTTACTTTCATTTTGAAAGTGTGTTAGAACCTTCATTCAAATCCTTTAAACCTCATTAGTTGATAGAGTATTGTTGTAAATATTCCACAACCAGTGGCATATTTCACTTTGCAACATGATTTTTGACCAATGGAACAGTGATAACCTGAGGTTGAAAGAAGTAGATTTGATTTCAAGTTTTAAAGGATAGGTCATGTTGTACTTTCTATATTAGTTGACAATTTCTTTCAAGATTGGATTTCCTTCTTAGTCTATATTTTGAAGCCACTTCCCTCACATACAGTGATTGTGCCTCACAAGTGTAATGAACCTAGATTGACATGATAAGTGTCCTTTTTATGCAAATAAATTAAACTAAAATTTTTGGCGACATTGTCGAGGAGGCACTAAAGGAATTAGTTTTGAAATATTTAGTTTTCATTAAAAATACAAAAAAATATAAAAAGGATTGTTGTTTGTCCACACATTTAATACCAAGAGGATAAAATAAGGTGTTGAGGGATCTGAGATCCCTTTAACTCAAAAACAAGAACCAAACTTGCCTTAGAGGCCCAATTAGACTCTACAGTATTTGATGGTGGAATGGTTCTCCAGATATTTCGATCTAGCTAATTTATCAATGGGCTTTACTTGGTGATTGATAGGATGTCTTTCTATGAAATTTCCTCCTTCAGGTTAAAAGTTATCTTTTTTGTCTTTTCTTTTATTAGATGAGTTTGATAAAATGAGATGTGCTGGTATAAACCAACTAGTAGGAGGGATTCTTAACTACTGAAGAAGTCCGAGCTTGGGATAACCCTCGTGCTCAAGCATGCAAACAAAGATATTCACACCTATTACAAGTCTAGTACTAATACATTAACTTGTTGGTATTTCAACATTGATTGAGATACACTTATCGTAAGAAAAATACGCATGTAATAAGATGATTGGAAGAAAAATAGTTTCCTTAGATTTACCATCAATCACACATTAACACAACGATTTTTTTTTCATCATTAAGAACAAAAGAACTGCAAAAATATTGAAACAGATAACTTATCAATAGACTTCGAAACTGTTACTCGTTACAACATCAATTACTGGAATAAAAGTTGGAAGTAATTCCTCCTCAATTCAATCACATAACGCCTTTGATGAAAAACATAATTTTGTCTATGGTCCTAAGCAGGACTTCTCAATTAATGTTGTTCAGAAATAGTTCTTTACAATTCTCAAAAGAGGGTCTTTTCCCAAAATCATCGAACCATTTCTAAAAGTTCAATCCTCTTATTTATATAGAATCACTAACTAAAAATAGTTGCTACAAGTTTAAGTTAACTTAAACAAAATATTTCCACGTGGCACTTGATCTCTTTGTTCTTTGTAAATCATCTCATGGTTCTACTGTAGTGGATGACTCTTCTCATATTCTGACCACTTGACAAAGATATCCTCACATGTGTTAGCATACGGGAATATGTGTTGATCCATCGGGTCTGAAAGGATTTATTTCACTTCTAATGCTCATTCTCTATATTTGATTATTTTGGCACTCAAACGCTGCAGTACTGCACAAGCCTTGATCGGATGTTTCATAAGCTGTTGTATTTGACCTGATGTCATTTTCACCACCTGTGTGATCTTCACTACCCATGTTGAGTCTTGTTCTGCATGTCACTTGACTATGTCATGCAGGTTGAAAAAGTCTTCAGGTGAGCCAAATTATGGGAGGCCAATGCCTTTCATCTCCCGATTGATCTTTTCCTAGCCTTTTTCGCACTCGGCCCACTTCTTATGTATCTCCCGTTGAGGGTCCTGGGCCATACTTACCCAGTATATAGATGCTTTCCTGATCTGAGAGATATTGTTATCCCTTAGCACTCAAATACCATGCTCCTCTACTTCTCGGCCCTTTTGTACTACGTTGATGTAGTCAATTATTTCTACCACTTGGTATGCTTTTTCATACCATCTCTCCACATCCTTGCAGTTTTCTAGCGCCATCAAGGTATCTTCTTGGAAATCATCTATACCTACAGTGAAAATATGTCGCTCATTTGTGAACTTTTCATAAGCATCTTGGAACTCACTCTTCAAAAACACCATGGCCTGCGTTGAGTCTTGATAGTATTTTTCCAAATGGTGTAGATGATATAACTCCTTTAGTGCAGCGACTAGTTCCTTTCCATCTTGCCTTGCTCGATCCAATGTGGCATCAATGATAACCATCCATGCGCCAATGAGATCAGATGTATTTGCGTGTTCTATGTTGAGAAAATTCTCCTCTGTGGTGATGAGAATCGAGCTATCGAGCGTGAGTCTTCATTTCTTGGTGGTCCTCCTCATGATAGCTTTCCTCTTCTTGTTGTTATCACATGCTAATTTTCATTAATTTTTCTGAAGAATCTTGTCCTTGTGCTATCTTTCCACTCAGATTTTAAAAAAAAATCACCAGGTCCATCAAGCTCTCATCACCTAAATCCTTCACTCGACCAATCATCCAAAATAGTCATGTCCTCCATGAGTCAAAATTGGAAAATATCCCAAACCTATATCTAGTCTTAATGCTCATCTAAATCTATTGGTTCCATCACTTCATTCATTTTTACCCTTATTATCATATTCCCGTTGAAAATTAAAATATTCCTTTTATTAAGCTTAAGATCCCTTATCCTATCCACACAGTCATGTGATGAGCCTCAAATGCCCAAAGTCCTTACAAAAATGGAAAAAAGGTTTATGATTATTAATATAAATATTTTTATATTAAAATATTTATATTATTATTTAACTGAATATTTAATTCATGACCTCATGTCAAGTCATGGGCACGAATCTCAAACTAAGTGGAAAATTAAAAGGGTGGATGGAGGGCGCACATAAATTTTGGGGGTTGAAAGTAAACGAAGGTTAATTATTTGAAGGTGGGCCTAAATTTAACCCGTGGTTTTTGGCCAGGAAGACGTGTTCTTACGTGATGCATTTTGGAGGTAAAAGTGGTGTGGGTTAAAACCACTCCTCCCAAGCCCGAAATACTATGGAAAACATTTAATGTATGATTTATTTTCATAAACGTGCGGAATATGATGATAGTTTTCCAGGAATGCATTTCAAAACAAATCATGTAGTTTCCAATGCCATAAAAAATTCCTTCCTCTCGGTGAAAATGTTTTACAGAGGTAAAATTTAAATTTTACAAAGCAAAGAGATTAATGTTTATTGCCATGAAAAATAATTAAATGGGAAGATGCACGTGAAAGGAAGATTTGGATAATTGTTTATACAAAGGTTTTACAGAAGTAAAAGAAGAGGATTAAAAATATTTTACCAAAGATGGTAACCAAGACATGGCTTTCAAAACCATGGGAATCAAACCAGTAAATGGTTTTCACAGTGAAATGGTAAATTGGGAAAAATAAGACATGGTTTTTAGTGAAATGGTAAATTGGGAAAAACAAGACATGGTTTTCAAAACCATGGGAAGCAAGCAATAAATGGTTTTTCAAAACCACGGGCATGAGTTAAAATATGGAAATTTAATTCTACAGGATAAAAAATATTTGGGAATTATTTTTAGTCAAATATATTATTCCCAAATATTTAAGGAGAATATGGATAAATGAAATTAGATTTGAAAGACTACAAGTGACATTTCAAAGAGAATGTGGCAAAGGAAGGATTTGAAGCGTCGGAGGAATCGACAGTTGGATCATAAAACATTTTCCTTGTTAATCATTGTAATCGGTTCCCATACCAGAACTGTCATTTGTAATTATTGTAATCAGTTTTAGAAGCTGAAACATTTCATTTCAATTATTGTAATCGGTTGCACACCGAAGGAACTTGAATTGTATAAGTATTAGAGATTCTGAATGTATTAGTGTTGGTAGAAGTGCAAGGGCACGCTTGAGCTGTTTGAACTTGAATGCAATTTTTTGAAGCTAAATAGAATATATATGCAGAAGTCTTTGAAGTCTCTATGAAAAGATTCTAATGGAGGTGATATGAGTTTTGTATTCTCTCTTTGTATGTATTTCTTGTGCTTCTAATTCCATTAACATGTCTGATGTTTAAATTAGATAGTTTAAAGGCCCATAATTCATCTTATGATGCTCTTGGCTTAAGCAGTTTAAATTGTGTTAAGTTTCTTCTTAACTAATTCAGAATTCATTTCATTAATGCTCTGATGCAGTTACTTGTTTTCCCCTTTCTTCTTACACTCTATAAATAACAATTTATAACTCAGATTCATTGCCTCATTTAGCCTTTATCCTCTGGAGAGTTATACCGACTAGCCAATGTTTCTATTCGTTTTCAGAAATTTGACTCCATAGCCCTGAGTGTTTCCTCCCCTTTCTTTCCAACAAAATTACAAAAAACCCCAAATTTACAAAGTGCTAACATTATGGCGTCACTGCCAGGGAATGAAGGTGAAATATTCCCTAGGAGAAATGCCAAAGTTCAGATATGAGTATTGATGGTGAAAAGTATTCAGACATAGAAATGTTGTACATAATTCACCCGGCGACTCCATTTTCAAGAATCTAGAATTCAAAATTTTCATGGCGACTCCACTGTCCAAAGACTCAGTAGCCTGAAGATTTTATTGGTGACTCCAATAAATCTTCAAATGTGATTCAAATACTCCATTGGAGGACGAGATCTATTGACAAAGCTATGAAAGGACATCACAGGAGAAAATAAGTACCTAAAGTTGAGTTTTTTCCAAGACATAATATTTTTTATTACTAAGTACATTTTTTCCTTTCCTAAACATGATAAACAATTTTTTATTTACCTGTTGCATTCAAACGATGATCATGAGAATATTTCAAATGTATATCCTCCTCCTAAAGTTGTACATATATCTCAATTTATCACTGATTTTGATCAAAATCTTCCATTTAAGCTACGTGATGACCATAGCCAAGTTGATGAGCCTCATGAAACCAAGGCTGATGTCTCACCTCTTGTACTTGATCCAACACCCTCCAAGATTCAGCATAGATACAGTCCTTTAAAATTACCTCACATCCTTCATGATTTTCTTCCAAAGAACTATAAGTACCTACCTATGTTTGATGGAGAACCTAATGCCATCATAGCTGAAAAACACATCCAAGATTTTGAACATTTTATAGATTTTTTTGAGATTGATCGTGATAATGTTTGTATGAGGGCCTTCTCTCAATCCTTGAAAGGGCATACCAAAGACTGGTTTAAACATTTGTAGCCAGAGACAATTAGCTCATGGGAGGAATTGAAGAATGTCTTTTTGAAATTTTGGGGCAAGGAGAAATATTTGGATCTACATCTTACAAATTTCTATTACTTGAAAAGGCAGAGCAATGAAACTATTTCTACATTCAGTTGAAGGTTTTCCAGTATTTATTACAATTTTCCCAAAGAAATTCAACCCATTGAAGTTGCTTCCATGCTCCATTATGCAACAACTTTTCATCTAGATTTGTCTTTCCTCCTGATGGAAAGAATACCTAAGTCCTTACAGCAAATGTTTAATGATGCTTAGGAGATTCAACACAATAGCCAAGCATGTAAACAGATTTGAAATGATGAGTTGGATGCTAAAGAACATGACAATGAATATGAACAAAAAATAGTTGATTTGAATCTTCAACACACAGTTAATAATATCATATGACCTCTTGAAGTTTTAAATGCTAATGATTTTGCAAAGGATTATAGTCCACTTATTGAAAGAGAAGGCACAAATGTAGCTTATGATCCATCCCATGATAAGCATGGGGTTGATTATTTTATGTATTCATTTGTAGACAGTCAAGAAGATGAATTTGCAAATCAGCTTGTTGAAGAGCAGGTTGATGTTCCAACATTTTACTTGTTAGATGACATTGCAGATGTTGTTGATTTTCCTATATATGATGAATATGACAATGATTATGATGTTGACTTCCTAGAACAACCAGTTGCATGTTCTCTATCATAAAATGTTCCTTTTTAGCAGTGTAATGAGAGAAATCACCCTACATATCATAGTTACAAAGAAGAAAGTATTGAATCAGCTGAAGGAAATTATTTGCCTTTATGCTTTTCTTAATTTAAATTGTTGAAAGAAAATTCTAAGATCATCATTGAAGAAAAGGAATGTGTACTGATGCCAAATCACATTGATTCACTGGAACAAATTGATGAGAAATTGCAGCAATGTTCTCATGTGCTTGATGACCCTGTTACTTGTTATGTAGAAAGTCTTGTCAGTTCAAAATTGCAGCCATTGGTCGAAAATGAATCTAAAAATGAGTATGTTCAGCAATCCAAAGAAATTAAAAAATGTGCATATGACAGTAGTGAAGAAAATGAGGAAGGTTTTGAATCAGGTGAATGAACCTTGCCATTGTGTTTTTCTTCTTTCAAATTGTTGAAGAAAAATGTTTATAATGTTTCAAATCAGAAATCCTCCAGGCATGATGTTGAATATGAAGAAAGCAATGGAATTGCAAATGAAAACTATCTTCCATTATGTTTTTCTTCCTTTCAATTGTTGAAAGTAAATCATGAGATAATAGAGGAAGCAGGGAATTATGACTGCATTCAAAGTGAAAGTTTTTTACATGAGCAAATTGTTATCAGTGAGGAATACCAACAACCTTCTCATGCATTTAATGATTGTGTTGTTGATTACATGGAAGGTTATTTCAATTTGGATTTGCAGCCTGTGCTCAACTACCAGCTTGGAAATAAAGATGATGGTCAATCAACGTCAGTGTTAGATATGGATTGATTTCCACCAGGGGTTTCATTTCAACTTGCAATGTCTTTTGATTTAGAAGATTGTTATTTCCAGAAGTCTCAACAGATTTTTCAGCCTCTTGGTGGAAATCAATAGGTTAAATCACATCAAAACAAGAATGCAGTGGAAGGGGTGAAACATGATTGTTGTTTTGTGCATGTTTTATAGGATCCATTTTCAGTTTTTTTGGATGCAGTAAATAGTCCCAATGTTTTTAATTTTTTGAGATTTGAATTCATAGGTAAATTCTTGAATGAATTATCAGTAAACAGCCTTTGGAGCAAGCATATGCAAAGAAAACAAACAGTGGGTAAAATGCTTTCATGGTTGATTTGGCATTATGATTTCACTTGATTGACAGTTCATTTCAACAGTTAGGGTAGGTAGGTGCGAATAAGCTTGTTGGTCAAGCATTTTTTAGTTTGGATTTTCAGTAGTGTGTATAGTCATATTTTAGCGGTGTATTTGACATTCAGTCTCCAGTTGAGAGAAGTGTGAATACTTTGGTTTTCATCAAACACTGGTGACAGGTCGAAGCAGGGTACACACACATGTTTTTGGAGCAGCCCAATGGATCAGGCGCCGGATCTATGAGTTCTTTTCTACCTCACTAGGAGGATAGCATCCCCATTGGATCCATTTGCATTAATTTTTTTGAAGCATCTTGTCTGTGTGCTATCTTTCCACTCAAATTTTAAAAAAAATTCACCAACCCCGTCAACCTCCCATCACCTAAATCATTCACTCGACCAATCATCCAAAATAGTCATGTCCTCCATGAGTCAAAATTGGAAAATATCCCAAACCTATATCTAGCCTTAATGCTTATCTAAATCCCTTGGTTCCATCACTTCATTCATTTTTACCCTTATTATCATATTCTCGTTGAAAATTAAAAATATTCCTTTTATTAAGCTTAAGCTCCTTTATCCTATCCACACGGTCATGTGATGAGCCTCATATGCCCAAAGTCCTTAGAAAAGTGGAAAAAAGGTTTATAATTATTAATATAAATATGTTTATATTAAAGTATTTATATTAATATTTAATCGAATATTTAATTCATGACCTCCCGTCAAGTCACGGGCACGAATCTCAATCTAAGTGGAAAAGTCAAAGGGTGGATGGAGGGCGCACATACATTTTAGGGGTTGAAAGTAAATGGAGGTTAATTATTTGAAGGCAAGCCGAAATTTAACCTATAGTTTTTTGTCAGGGAGATGTGTTCTTACGTGATGCAATTCGGAGGTAAAAGTGGTGTGGGTTAAAACCACTCTTCCTAAGCCCAAAATACTATGGAAAGCACTTAATATATGATTTTTTTTCATAAACATGCGTCATATGATGATAGGTTTCTAGGAATGCATTTCAAAACAAATCATGGAGTTTCCAATGCCATAAAAAATTCCTTCCTCTCGGTGAAAATGTTTTACAGAGGTAAAATTTAAATTTTACAAAGCAAAGAGATTATTGTTTATTTCCATGGAAAAAAATTAAATGGGAAGATGCACGTGAAAGGAATATGTGGATAATTGTTTATCCAAAAGTTTTATATAAGTAAAAGAGGAGGATTAAAAATATTTTACCAAAGATGGTAACCAAGACATGGTTTTCAAAACCATGGGAAACAAACCAGTAAATGTTTTTCACAGTGAAATGGTAAATTGGGAAAAACAAGACATGGTTTTAAAAATAATGGGAAGCAAGCAATAAATGGCTTTTCAAAACCACGGGCATGAGTTAAAATATGAAAATTTAATTCTACAAGATAAAAAAAATATTTGGGAATTATTTTTATTCAAATATATTATTCCCAAATATTTAAGGAGAATATGGATAAATGAAATTAGATTTGAAAGAGTACAAGTAACATTTCAAAGAGAATGTGGCAGAGGAAGGAGTTGAAGTGTCAGAGGAATCGACAGCTAGATCATAAAACATTTTCCTTGTTAATCGTTGTAATCAGTTCCCATACCAAAACTGTCATTTGTAATTATTGTAATCAGTTTTATAAGCTGAAACATTTCAATTCAATTATTGTAATCGGTTTCACACCAAAGGAACTCGAATTGTATAAGTATTATAAATTATGAATGTATTAGTGTTGGCATAAGAGAAAGGGCATTCTTGAGCTATTTGAACTTGAATGTAATTTTTTTAAGTTGAATAGAATATATATGCACAAGTCTTTGAAGTCTCTATGTAAATATTCTAATGGCGGTGATATGAGTTTTGTCTTCTCTCTTTGTATGTATTTCATGTGTTTCTAATTCCATTAGAACTGCCTTATGTTTAAATTGGATAGTTTAAAGGCCCATAATTCATATTATGATGCTCTTGTCTTAAGAAATTTAAATTGTGTTAAGTTTCTTCCTAACTAATTCAAAATTCATTTCATTAATTATCTGATGCAGTTACTTGTTTTGCCCTTTCTTCTTACACTCTATAAATAACAATTTATAACTCAGATTCATCACCTCATTTAGCCTTTATCCTCTGGAGAGTTCTACCGACCAATCACTTTTTCTATTCATTTTCATCAATTCGACTCCATAGCCCTGAGTGTTTCCTCCCCTTTCTTGCGAGAAGAATTACAAAAACCCCC
>ML816286.1:21693-88244 GCA_009831015.1 Picea engelmannii | reverse complement strand
AGGAAGATCCTTCTAGAAGCGGAAGCTTCTATTAGGTCTTCTTACATCCGCCTTATTCTATTTTATTGAAATGTCTTATTAATATTGACCTTTATTACATCCAAATACATTGATCTACCTATGTGCGGGTTAGGACCTTAACAACTTCAATTTCCTGTATTTAGATGAGGATAGGTCACTTGGGCATTTCAAGGTCAATAGGTAGGACACTATGTATTTATACCAATACGATGAGGCAAACTTCTCTTCAATTTTGATTGCAATTATTTGTTCATCGAGCTCGTTCATGTCCACACACTCTTCACATCCCTGTAGGCCATTTATTCTGAGGGCTCTAAAATTTGATTCAGCTAAGAGATTATCCAAACCTTGTCCTTTTACTAGTCTCGTCGATTTTATCTTCAGATCAAATTCTTGAATTTTAGCAAGCCACCGCCCCCTTTTTCCATCACTGTCAGACTGAACCAAAATGTCTTTTACGGAACTGGTGGGTACGTACACAATCACCTTGGAATGTAGCACATAGGTTCTAAAATCCTTTAACGCCTTCACCTTAGCATATGCTTTCTTTTCCATTATATCGTATTTGAGTTCACTGTCTCTAAGA
This sequence comes from Picea engelmannii, assembly GCA_009831015.1. NCBI lineage: Eukaryota > Viridiplantae > Streptophyta > Pinopsida > Pinales > Pinaceae > Picea > Picea engelmannii. The sequence continues at coordinate 87,637 of ML816286.1, read as the reverse complement.
CTTTTGCTAAAAAAGGCTATTGGTAGCTCAAAACCTTCTTTATTTTTCTGGAGGAGTATCGTGGCAAGTGTGTGTTCAGAGGAGAACGAGAAAATCAGAAAATCTTTTAGATAATCAGGGATTGCTAGTACGGGTGCCTCGCTTATAACCTTCTTGATGCGTGCAAATGATGCTTTGGCTTCTACTGTCCATTTCACTTTGTTGTTCTTCTTTAGCATATCTGTGATCAAATTCATGATTTCAGCAAAGTTTGGGATAAATCTCCCCCAAAAAATTATTTTTCCTAAGAATGACTGAATCTCTTTTACATTCCTCAGGATATTTATGGTGTCTATAGCTTCAACCCTCTTAGGATCAATTTTAATTCCATCTCGAGACACAATATGGCCCAAGAGTTTACCTTCTTGCGTATCAAAGTGAGACTTTTTGGGGTTTAAAGACAAACCAAACCTGCGACATTTCTCAAACGTCTGCTTGAGATGTATCAGATGATCTTCATTAGATTTATAAAAAACGGTTAGATCATCAAGATAGATAACCACGAATTTGTCCCTTTTGCCAATGAAAGCAATATCCATAGAACGTTGGAAAGTAGCACCTGCATTCATTAAACCAAAAGGCATCTTGTCATACATAAATGTACCCCAAGGGGTGGTGAAGATGATTTTTTCTTTATTGTGCTCGTTGACAACAATTTGGTTGTACCTGGAAAACCCGTCAATCATCGACATCCTATTTGCCCCAACTACTTTTTATAGAATGTGAGCCATTTTGGGTAGAGGGTAATTGTCTTTGAGGGAGGACTTATTTAGATTTCTAAAATCAACACACAGTCTGATCTCCCGACTTTTCTTTCTAACCGGGACCAGGTTTGCTACCCAGTCGAAGTATCTCAGTGGTACAATTATTTTTGCATCCATGAGTTTTTTGACTTCCCTTTCGACCACGGGAAATAAAATAGGATTTATTTGTCTGAGTTTTTGTCTAAAAGGTTTGACACTAGGCTTTAGGGGTATCTTGTGTTCAATCATAGTGGTGTCATAGGTTCTCAGCTCTTCGTATGACCAAGTGAAAATGTCTTTATACCGCCCGAGTAAGTCTTTATACTTTCTTTTTACCTAGGGACGAAGGTACTTTGATATTTTTACTATCCTAGGCTCCTCTCCGGTCCCTATGTCGCAGTCCTCAACCTCTTGAGGTTGGGTTTGCAAAGCGAATTTTAAGGGAATATCATTTTGGTCGAACAATCTCTCAAGAGGGATAAGTCCCTTTGGAATTCGATTGTTCTTTAATACCAACATGCGAAGATTAATGATCTTTTCTTGGAACCCCTGAGGATCCTCTCCCTCTTGCATGATCCATGTGTGGTCGTTTTGGTTTTCTTGGTCAACGTGAGTTTCGGCGAAGTCGTCCACCATCTCGAGGAACTTCCTGATTTGTTCTTAATCTTTAAACACTTGCCAGTGTTGGATGTTGTTTGGTATGGAAGGTCTGTTCCTCACTTCTATGTGAAACCTTAGTTTGAAAGATGTAGGGGGGGGGGATAACGTTTAGGCTGCTTTGGCTAATGAATCGTCTTGCAAGTTTTCAGAGCGTGGGGTGAAATGAACATTTAATGATGAGAAGAAATTTTCTATTAAATCCGAGGCGCAATTCCTGTAAGATATTAACTTGGGTGTTTGGTCTGGTATTGCCGATTTATCTATTTCACTATCAACTCTGCATCTCTGTATACTTCCAAGTTATTTATGTTCAATTTCCTGGCAACTTCCAACCCTAAGACTAGAGCCTCATACTCACATACGTTATTGGTGTAGTCTATATCCCACTGAATATTCTAAGAGAAAGGAATCACAAATTCATTTTCAGGTGCTACAAACAATACTCCTGCACCTGCTCCTTCATATGACAAGGCATTGTCAAAAAACATTTTCCAAATTCCAGTGCTATACATATTTTCGCCTATCTTTCCTGAGTCATTTTCATTCATGTAATTGTCTACCTGTAATTGTAACATGTGCAAGAGTGACTACTAAATATTTTATCATACCCATGCACTTAACTCTCCTTGAATCGAAAGAGTAGAGATCTCCATAAGCCCTGGTGATCTCGAGGCCTAGTCTGTCCATAATAGACTTGGGCATCACATTATGTGAGGCTCCAGAATCTAGCATGCAGTTATGCGGTAGTCGATCATGCACATTTAGGGTAATATAGAAGGGAGCGACGATGTCTCTGGCACCCTCGAAATGTGGACCAAAAGTGATATTAGGCTTATCATCTTCCAAGTTTATCACATCAGAGTGATTTTCTAGATCCAAAAAACCTATCATTTTGGTTACCTTCTTTCGATACACAGGATTCTTTGCTAATTCGACCAGAGGGTTTGGTATTTTGATCTTATTTATCTCATTTTCAAGGATGAAACCTCCACTAACTTTGTTCGTTTCTCTGGTTGAAGCCTTAGACTTCTTCTTTTCTAACTTATTTTTTGTGTTGATTTATTTCCCATGAGTTTATTTACCGATATATGTGTTTCAGCTGTCTTAATTTCTTTTGCTTGGGTCTCAGCCTCTATTACTTTGGGATTCTGTGAATCTACCCCTTTTATTTTGCTATTATGTATCTCAATCTCCTTTGGGGCGGGATCGTATATTTCATCTCTTGGGATAATTTTCCTGGGTTGAGGAGTTGACGCGAGTTTGTTTCTAGGCCTCAGGTTGTACTTAGGTTGGACCTCAACCATTATAGGATTGGTCACTTCTTGATGGACAGAAAAATCAATGTTGTTTATGTCATCATCTTTATTTGATGGTTAATGAGTGTCCATGGAGTTCTCATAATATTCTTTAGTTAAATAAGGCTATTCACAGTTGTCACCCAAATTTGTCACGTCTTCTTCCAGATCCTCGAAATCTTGCAGGTCATTTCCTCCTATAAAATTTTCATTTTTTAAAGGAGTTTGAATATTCTGGTCTTCATTTTTAATCTGTCTTTATTGATTTTGAGGGTTGGGGTTTCTTCTGAATTCACTCTTAACGAAAGGATCTGCCTTGGATTGATCTAGCTCCATTCTAGAAATCTTATTTGATAACTCTTTAATTATCCTAGCCATGCCATCCATTTTATCATCTGAGGATCTATTAGGCACCGAGGGTCCCGCTTGTTCCCTAAAACGTTTGGTTTCTCGATTTCTCGTTTCTACTTTTGTTTTTAATTTGCCAGAAGCCATCATGTTAGATTCGATCTCTACGTCATCATCTTGCATTCGGGTCAGGGTAGTCCCTCTCCTTTCTCTCAAAAGAAGTGCGAAATCGGGTTCGAAGGCTCCCACAAAGGTTATCTTGGTTGCAGGATGGGATGGTTTAACTTTGACTGGGATGTTATTATATAACTTGTTAAACCTTTGAATGAATTCCCTAACAGTTTCTGAATTTTTTTTCTTTAAAGACTCGAACTCGGTCAAATAATACAAATGGTCTTTTCTTTCGCCCCATTGTCTAAGAAATGAGTCTTCTAGGGCATCATAGGATAATATCGAACCTGCGGGTAGACTTGGAAACTAGGTTCGTACCTGTCCTTCGAAAGTCTGAACAAATAACCTCGAATATACGTCTTTGTGTTCGATACCTAGGATATCTGCGAACTGATCGAAGAAATTTATATGTTTGGTCGTGGTCAGGTCCCCTTCCCTCGTAAATTTAGGTAAGTTTTTCATGTAGTTTTTAGGAAGGTCATGAAGAGGGACAGGTAGGACCAAAGGCACATATCTGGCAGCTAATTTAGTGAAAACTCTGGGAGGCGGGGGTGGCTCTTGCCCCCCCCCTCCTTCTCCTGGAGCCCCTCCACCACCTCCTCCTAAAACCCCTCCACCTTCCCCTCTTGCAGCCGCCATCAGTAGTATTGGATAGGAAAATAGTGTGTTATACAGAGGGTTCTAAAACACTAAAAGCGAATCTTTAGCTCCTTCAAGAGACGAAAAAACGGGAGAAGGGTGAAAAGGGATGCGAGGACTTGGTTCCTCAGATTTGCAAGAGATGTAATCAGGGGAACCCACGGGCATGGAATCCGAGTATATGGTATACTCTTCGAGAATAGGTGAGGTCGGGAAATCTAACTGAAGGGTTAGTGGGATATCAATCGCTCATAAATTTACTAAAGGATTTTCACCTTTATGTATGCCAGAGGTTGTCGGATAAATTTCATTTTTAACTTCAGGGAGAGCTAAATTTGGGTTGGGGGTTTTAGGGGGGGATTCTTGTGAAGTTAGAGGTTCAAAAGAAATCTCAGCCTTGGGTTGTGTGTACCTAAGCTGGTAGGCTGCAGTGGTTGGCTTAAGGGAACCTCTTGTTTTCAATATTCTTTCAGAATCAGAAATGGGCGTGGTCTGTTTACCATCCGAGTTTTATCTGGTGTTCCTTTGACCGGATGCCAACTTACTTAAATGTGGAGTCGCCAAGTGAATGATAAAAATATCCTTTAGAAGGTGTTCACTCTTTTTTCACTATCAAAGGGTAGAAACTTGCAAAAAATGTCGTTCTCCCAGGGAAAAGGTTTTGTAACTTCATTCCCCAGCAACGGCGCCAGAAAGATGTTGTTCCATAGTTTGTACTTAGGGATAGAAAGTACAGTGTCTAAGCATCCAAAAGTGAGTAAAAGATAAAAAGGGGAAAAATCAACCTTCGGGAAAAGGAAGCTAAGGCTGATTTCTAAGTTGTCTCTGTCTCGCTTCCAAACGTTCCTGGATACTTATATCCCATTCAATTGCATCCCATGAACGTTCAAGTTCGATTCGGGTGATGGCAGTTTTAAGTATGGTGTCAAAAAGGTTCAAAGAGATGTTGGTTTGATTCGATAGGATGGGTTCAATGTTGGGATGTCTTGCAAAGGGCACAGTCATGGAGGAACAAAAAATGAAAAGAAAGTTTGAGGTTTTAAAATGCTACTTCAATTTTTTGACCCTATAAAAGAGAACTTTCGAAATCTGATGTTAAAGGTAGAACACAAACCAAAGGCCTTCTGCCATAATTGAGTTAAATTTTTAAAGAATCATGGATGAAATGTGAGAAAACATTAAGTCGTCAACAATGTGAGGCTCCTATCAAGGGAGAATCTCGCCCTGTAAATAGAAGAAGAAAAAGGCAAGTAGTAATCTAACGAAGCATAAAATATAGAGATATAAAAAGTTCCCAGGTCTTGTACCTACTGATAGCCAATACATAGGAAAAACTGCAAGCAATTATACGACTAAAAAATTGGTCACCACAGTAGAAGTTGCACTAAATTGTAGCTAAGCATTCATCAGAAATATACGCGAAATGAAATTTAATGTAAGATAACAGAGAAAACAAAACTCATAACTTAGTCTTCACGGAATCAGGAATCTTCGGATTGCTTTGTATTAATTTTCAAAAGAAATAAAATCTCTATTACAATCGGCCAAGAAAGTTCCAGCCCCCACTGTTCTCACTTCAAAATGCATATTTATAAAAACTTCTAAACATTCAGATCTCAATCGTTCCAGAAGTTTTTGGTTACAAAATGGGAAATTTAAGCACTTTTCTTATTTTTCTTTGTCCTCCTTCATGCAGGTAGAGCACCTTCCTTTCTTTACTCTTCGGGTTCTAAAAATAGAACAAGCAGACACTTGTCATTATTTGGCACCGGAAACTTGCCCCTTCGCCTGCTTGGTGCAAGTGACGCACCTCTCCACCAACTGGGCTATCAACCTGGAAGGCTCGTCTTGGTTGTTTGCCTCAAATGTGTAACAATCCTTCGCTAACTGTGGCATTCTTCCCCCTACTTGTTGGTCTTCAGTGATGATGGAACATAACTATACACTAGGTTTTATTAACCATTTATTCACTTGGACTATATTATTCTGGTTTTTCTGTGATATTTCAGCCTACTCTTTTTCCTCGTTCTCCTTGATATTGAGCAGGTGCTTGGCTATATCGATATGGCCCAGTGTCCTAGTGCTACTTTCCCTATCGAGATCCAACAAACTTTCATTTATCAAGCCGAAAGTTTCTTCACAAGAATTTATCATTTCTTTAGCTCGTTCTCTGCTTTCTGATATATTACGCTCTCACGCCTTCATTAAGATATTTCCTCTGGTTTTCTCTGGGATGGAAATCTTGGAACTACTGACCATTTATTTTTTTGTTGTGGCTATAACAACCTCTTGGAAAGTGACCCGAGCTGCTTCATATTCTCCTTCTCTCAAAGAAATTTCTTCCAGTACTTGGTCAATGGTCTGGCAATGGTTTTGGATGGCCTCCACTTTAGCAAGTAAATCTTGCTGAGCTAATGACACTCTTTTTTGTATTTCAATGGCTTGGGATTTAAATATCCCGATATCTATAACCTGGCTCTCGGTAGAATTCAACTTTACCTGTAACTGCCTGATCAGTTCTTCTTGCTGGCTTACCTGTGCTTGGCTGGTCTGGGCCAACTAATGTGTTTGCTCGAGATCAGATCTGAGTTGCCTAATTTACTTTTGAACAACTGCTCTGGCTTGTTCCAAGCCTGTGTTCACCTGATCTCTGGCATTTTCCTCTATTGTAGCCATCTTAGTCTCCAATTTACTAATCAAGTGGTTCTTTCACTTTAACTTCTCCTTTAGAGATCTGACAAAAAAATGGTTGGCTGTAGCAAAAGCCTCCAATGTCCCTTCTATCTGAGTGGTGAATTCCTCCTTTTTCATGGCCTTTCCATCGGCTAAGGTTTTAAATTTTTTGGCTACTGTGCTCGCTTCTTAGTAAATATCTTACTTCATGACAACCTTTCTCTTCTTATCGAAGAAAAATTCATTTGGAGGCAAATCTTCTATAGTAATGGGCATCAGTTCCTTGCTGAAAATCCACCCTGCATTGGGGGTCCCCTTTGTGAACTGTAGAGGAGTGATAGAAGCGATGGGACTACTAATTTCCTTGGATGGTTTATGTGGGATAACAATCATGTCTGGCTTTCTCGATGTGGGCAATGGAGTGACACTTATCCCTTGTGGGAGTACTTTTTCTTGGCTCTGGACTAACTCACCCGGTGTAACCGCTTCTGGGATTCCTTCCTCTGGGTTGGCGATCTTGGCTTCCTATTCCGGGTTCCTAGTTTCTTCTATATTTTCCTGATTTTATTCCTAGTCAAGACCTGAATCCTTTGGGTCATTGGGTTCCGTCCGCTGTATATCTATGGTCTGTGGGTTCTTACCCTGTAAAAATGGGGGAAGACAACTTCGCCGATGTTCTTGAAACATGAAAAGATCGGCCTTATCTCCAGGCAACAGGGCTTGAATCCGGCTTAGGACCTCGGCATAGGATCTCGCACCTCAGAATATGTTGTCATGAGGTGAGTTCTCATGTTCGTATATTTTCAGGCCACAACTCGCCATGTGATTACTCATGACTTTATGTGGGTCATGTTTCTTGAACTCGATGTTGACCAATTTAAATTCCTCCAAGGCCGTAGCCTTGGCTTTGGTGTGTCTGAAATCTAATAAAGAATATGTATTAAAATGAATGGGTAAGGGTGTCCATACCTTATTTGAAAAACCTTTAAGTTCTTTGCTTATGCCACCGAGCACAGTTTGCCTGGTGATTTCGCAGCATACCAACTTATTCAACACCAATAGTGGTAGATCATATGGGGGAACAAAGGCGCCGAAAACCCTGATGTATGGAAATTCTGCTTCTACATACCAGTCAGCCACACTACTCAAGTTGGCGACGATGCTATTTGAAATCCTGGGCAGTGGGTTACTGAAGATGGAGACATGCATCGATACCATTACCCAATTGAAAATATCGTATATGAATTCTGTGGCCTTATTCTCCCAAAGTTTCGAGTGATAGACATGGATAGGCTCAACATTAGATGGAGTCTAGATCCATCTCATTAGAGGGAAAGGCGTCATGAAACAAATAGCTTCCATAATGTAGGCGGACATGAAAAATGAGGTTGTCTTCTCACTCTCCTTCTGCGCTCGATATTCGGTAATTCAATGGGTTAGACTGTCTGAAAACAGTTTGGCCCAGTTGAATGAACAACCTTCAGTGTATAAATCAGAGGCACCCATGGGAGGAGAAAATGTGTGGTGTCCTCCCTCCCATACAAACTACAAGCCATCATTGCTATATACCTGAATGGCGACTCTAAAGAGGATATTGAATAAATACCATTAGAATCTTCCCTGAATTTTGCAGGGTGTGAAACCTAATCCTTGATCATCTCGAGCAAGGTCCTGTCATATTGCTTGCATTCCTTCTCCTTGAAACCTTCCAGAAAATCAACATTGTATGCGAAGTTTGGTGTGGGTGACAGTTGATACATTGCATGCAAATGTTCCGGTCTAAAAGTCCCAACCATCACCATCTGTTCGCTGATGATAGTCCTGGTCAGGATATCCACATGGTCTAGCACCCATATGATCATATCATAATAGGGAAGGAGCCCTATCCTTGCCGCTATTTTGTGCATCTCTGCTTGAATGATGATTTTGTATTTGGTGGCCAAATCATCCTTCTCGTTATCGCTGGAATCATCTGAACAATTCACCGATTCAGACTGAAGAATGTCAGAGATGTATTTCCAGGTTTTGACAGTATTAATACTTCGGGGTGAAGTATTGGAAACAACATCTGAGCCCTGACCTGAACTCTCGGCAGCTGCCTTGGACGCTTTTCATGGAGCCATGATAGAAAACTCTGTGTTCAGATCTCTTGTAGTAAGAATTGTAAACACAGAAAGAAGTTATCCTCATGAAAAAACAACTCTACATGCAAAATATAAATAAAATTGAACAAATAAAAGAATCTCCCCTGCTTTAATCTTTCAACTTTGTGTGAGTCCTTACTGACAAAATGGTCAAATCGTTTAATGGAAAGATTTAGGCGTGAAACGAGATCTTATTTTCCATTAACTCATCAAGATTCAAATCAATGCCATAAATGCTTAAAAGATTTGTGATAATAAAGAAAAGCGAAAACATTCAAAAATCTCATTTGCAGGTTGTGTACGTTAAAGGTCCTTTAAGGCATTAATTAATTTATTTCATTCCATTAAATTTGTACTTTCAACCCTTGAAACCTCTTTTCGGTGTTCGTCGTCTCAGATAATTTTGTTCCTAGTCTTGGAGTCCAAAATACCCGGAATCACGATGGCGCCATTTAGTTAAAAATAGTGATCTGACTTAAGTTCTTAACTAACCCATGCTTAGTTAATAAAAATTATGACTTCACGAATTGGGGCTATGAAGGTATATTTTTTGGGGAGAGCGATCATCGAGTCGTGAAACCCCGACAGTGCTTAACTAGGGTTTAAAGTGACTTACCCCTGACACTAACCTGGGTGAACTTTTGAAACCGTTTCGCGACTTCCCATATCAGAGTTTGGAAACCTTGCGACTTGTAACTCTCAAAGAACGATAGTGCAAGGTAATAAAACTGATAGACTTGCTTAATGGTTAGGTGACGGTGACTTAGGACTATAACGACTATCACCACTTCGCATGTTGGGGTAAACTTTTGATTGCAAGTATTATATTTCAACCACTTGTAAAAGGTGGATCCAACAAGTGGTTGCCATGTGATCATTGGCTGTAGTAAGCATGTGGCGAGTTGGTATGGAAGATGCCTATGGGATGTTGCTTGTGATTTCCAGGTGGCGATGGAGGTTGAGGGGCCACTCATCTCCTTCAAATCTTTTGCGCATTTCTCATACACTTGTCCCTCTCGACAGGCAGGATAAAAGCATATGCACGACAAATATTGACCGCATGGGTGCTTGTCAGACTTCTCATTTCTCTCTAGGAGATAGGACAAAAGGGGAGGAAAATTTCCGTGCCACGTTAAAAAAAAACAAAAAAATGGGATCATGTCAATCATGCCTCTGCTCCCACCTACATTCTCAATATTCTGAGTGTTTTCCTGAGAGACCAGTTTCATCTTTTTAGATTCTTTACATGTCTCCACAAGACTGCATTCCCCTTTAGATTTTTTTGAGTGCTAGAAAGAGCCGCACGAAATGTTTTTATGGCCAGACCACATTCCATTAAGTTCTCTGCAGTTCTTTCCTCTGACGTCTTATGCTCTTCTCACAACTGAATGATCATGTATTTCTCTTGTCTGAGTTGCCTTTTGAGCCAGTTCGAATTCCTTTCTTGGCTCTTTGAAACTGTTGTTTCAATAGTCCTTTCTGTTAACTATTTTCTCAATTCTCTGTTCTCTTGGTATAGTTCAAAAATATCGAGTTGTGCTTTCTTTAACTGTTGCAACAACTCCTAAACCTCCATGTTTTCAGTGCCCGACCTTCTCCGTATTTCACTGATTCTCTGGCTTGAACCTTCGACAGGTTCTATCCAAACAAAATGCATGAGTAACTTCTTGGCAATAGATTGGGTGCATGGTTCATTCAAATATTGGCTCTCCTTGGGTTTCTTGATCAACCTTGGCCTGCTTCTTTTTCGAGGTACTAGATTTTGGGATGATGAGCCTTCAATTTTCTTTCCTTTTCTTGCAACCTCTTCCATTCTCGTCTTCGCACTGCGAGATGTTGTTTCCCCCATGGGTAGTTGGAGATATCCTTTAGGGTCCCTGGGGATGTCGGCTGAAATTAAGAATGAATCCTAGTCCTTGTCAATTTGTTCCAATTCCTCGACTATCAACAACTTAATTAATGACATATGGAATAAGTTCTTCCTCGGTTGGTCTTCTTTGGCCTGGACGTTGTCCACCATTCCTCCGAGGCTTTGGTGAAAGAAGAAGGGTAAGTTCAAAGGCCTTTTTCCTATAAAATGCATCAACAACCTGATGTGATGTGGGTATATTCTATTAGACCTTATTTCATGGGTGAAATATCTCCTAATCACCTTTAGGAGCTTCTGAAAGGGCTTCTGTAGGTATCGACTCAGAATGCCAGCTTCGATTTTCCTGTTCAGGTAGTTTGGTTTGATGAATTATTCATAGCATAATAAGTCTAAAGGCATGCCCTTAGAACACCTTTCATCGCATAGAGGGATTTTCTTCACGACTGATAGAGTTTCCTTCGTCGCCCATAATGTAATTCCTACAATGATCACACAGAACCCATTAAATTGGAGAGAGAACTGTTAAGCCAGTTTCATGTTGTGTCCTTGGATTTTCTCGCAATAGTGCAGACATATGACTTGTTCAAAAGATGCCCTGAAATTCGGGTCTTCGTTGATTAACGTTGAGCCCCGAGGTTCAGGCCTCACAGCTCTGCCACGTCGTGCCCCTTTCCTTATGTCTTAGGATGTTGTCATGATGCAAATGTGTATTTGTTTCTTGCACACTTGGTAATGAAAGACGAACACCCCCCTTACACAGAAAATGGAGAATGATAAACTTCACAGAGACTTATCGGAGTGGGAGTGGTGGAAGCTTCACATGACAAGAAAAAATAACTCTAAGATTTCACTGTACGGTTGCCAGATGCTATGAAGAATTTCTACGCAGAAGATGGTTGACACCGCGATGAAAAGTAATAGTAAGCTCATCATAGTAGGGGAGCATGACAAGAAGTTCTAGTGTGGTGGCAAGGTCCTGCGAACTGAACATGCTCACAACATAAATGATGGAAATCAGCCTTCCCACATGGAAACGACCCAAGAATTGTAGGAAAAATCACATACAACACACATAATCAGATGGTAAAGGAGAAACACATAGACATATTGTTATTTATAATTGAATGAGTGGAGGGTGGAATCATGGAAGACGACGTTGAATCCATGGTGATGAGAAGTTTTGAAGTAGGTTAAATATTTACGCAGTACACTCGCATGGCGGGTACACTTCGAAGTGTGAAAAGTGTGGATGATGAGAGTTGCAGAGTATACGTGATATGAGCACCATGATTTCTTAACCTTTTTGACTTCATAATTAGGTGATGATGGTCGTTATACCTATGGACGTGACCTGTACACTAACAACTTTCCTCGACCTATGGAACATAAATTCCCTCTTTCTGACAGGACTTGACCTTTTGGGAAAAATACTTTTACAATATGCACATGGCTAATTGTGACACCCTTTCCCAAATCCAAGGGCTAGACCGACCACTTGTTGACTTTGACCCATTCATTGTTTTCAGTACCTGACCTCACACGCTTCGACACATGGATCATGACTCATCTCAGACTGACTCTAACTGAGGAAATAACAGTTCTCACACACTCGACAAACTTTTCAATTTAAAGGAGTCTGAAAAGAGCTTAACTATGGACTCACAACCTTTTTCTAGTTTTAGTCTCCTTAGCCCAAAAAAATATAAAAGTAACTGAGGAGAAATCTCCCGATGAGATGAATCTCCTGAGGCGTACCTTTTTCCACTATAATCTACATGATGGAAAAAGGGTTAAACTCATGCCAGTAGATGTTCTTCTGGACCAATTTAATGAGTGTGAAGGAACAAGGTCACTCGACGATATTTTCAATTTTAGGGAGTCTAAAAAGAGATTAACTATGGACTTTGGGGAGGTTCCTTTTTCGTAAGTAATATCCAAGGCTCGAAAAAGGTGATAAACCAAAACCAAGGAGAATGTTCATTTTTCAAATATTTAGTCCCTCATGCCTAAAAAAGGGTTAAACTTATGCCTAAGAATACTCTTCTATTGAACCTAATTTCCTATATCATACCTTTATTCATAAAATTATCCATCTGAACCGAAAAAGGGGTAGACTACCGCCGAACATATGTGCCTTCAAATTTGAGTTTGGCAAGTGTGAAGGGAAACAAGATCGCTCGGAAATATTTTCATTTTTAGAGAGTCTGAAAAGGGACTAAAGAAGACTCTAGGGGGATACTTTTCTCAGTTAATCTAGACGAGATCGAAAATAATAAATACAGTCTCGTTGGATGTTGCTTTGGAATTTCAAAGCGATCTTGAAAGACAACAAAGATTGCTCATTAGGGAGTCCCAAGGTTAAGGCCTAGGATGGTGGTGAATCAAAAGAATGAGGCTTTCATGATAGGACTAACAAGGACTCCCAATCTTATAGTCATTACTGATAGCATGGATGCCAAAATGAAGCAAGGATCTACCTAGGGCATCCATGAAAGGGTAGGCTCTACCACCTAATTACACACTTCTAGAGTAGCAATGAAGGTTTTGTGTCACACTTCGGTGGGGTCGATCCTATGACAAAGTGAAAAATACAACAAGATGTAGAAAGTGGGAATGAAATCCCAACTTATATGCCAAAAGTTGAAAAAATGACTTTTACCAAAGGATACCAAAAAATGTGACCAATCTCAAAAAACATTACCAAACCAAAAGGAAAAGAGTACCAAAAGGACCAATAGAAAGCTCATAAATGAAATTGAGTGACCACCAAGCTAGGAGAAATGACAAAGAAGGTCAAAATGGGGAAAAAGATTCCAAAAACGTCTATAAATATAAAGGGACAACTCATGTTTACCATTGCAATTTGAAAATCAACCAAAAGGTGAAAAGACCCCTTTGCTAAAAGAGTGGATTCTGGGAGCTTTAGTGGATGAAACGACCTTCTGTTTGGACCAAGTAAGTACAAATAACTCATACTTGCAATCTAATTCCTTCTTTATGATTTAATTTATAGTTTTGAGGGGGCACACTCTTGTAAAAAGAGTGGCCCTGCATGTACGCGGGTTGTCCAAGGCCAGCCCACATATGTACTTGGGCAGGAAACCAACAACCCATGTACATACTTGATTGTGTACAAAAGAACCCGCATACGCCTTTATAGACTTTGAAAAAATAAAAATAAGGTACTGACTCTCCTCCACTTTGCCATGAAATAAGATGTATGTTCATTGGAGAGAGAGACAACATGAGGAGCTCAATGTCTTGGTCGAAGAGGACCCTGTAGCCATTGTTGCACTGAAACAATGTGGGTTATGGAAGTTTTTCCAGTGTCCATTTATGAGGGAACAACCAAGGCTTCTCAATTCTCTTGTGGAGTATTGACATCCTGATGCAGAGGCTTTCATGTTAGAGGGTCAATCACCGACCCCAACCACAGAGGAGATTTACTTCTTGACATTCCTCTCGAGAAGATGGGAACTAGTTAACTTGAGGACTTTTCCTCCATGTCCTTTCAACATCGAGGACTACATTCAGATGTACTGTGAGTTTAGCACTAAGAATGTAGGTTCTCAGGTTCCAATCTACAAGATCACCAGTTTATCTCTGTGTGTGATCTTACTTTTTATTTGGCGGATTAATGGATCCATAACCCTTCACCAGGCCTCCTGAACACATAGGTATTGTGCCATTTAGTTTTTGGAGGCCAACATCTTTGACTAAAGTATGACAATTCTGGTATGCATGAAGAGACAACTTGAAAAGGTTCAACGACGTACTAACAAGAACTTCAGGTTTAGTACTATTTTGTTCTCTTTCTTCTTTGAGAGGGTGCCTAGTCTCAGTCCCAGAGAGACGATATGGGGGCATGTAGCCTCCTTCCTAGTAGTGAGAAGGTGGGTAGTGTTGCTGCCTCGACAGGGTTGCGCTAGAACCATAGAGGCCTTCAATGACAATTTTTTTGACTGGTGGGCATGTCAGATCCCAGTGATTGAGGATTGCCCATATGCAGGGATCAACTTGACTAGAGACTCGAACATGCCTGTACCTCCCGACGAGGATCGAGGCAAGATAGGTAACATATTTTTAAAGTTTATTTAATTTTTAAATTTTTATATATATCATTTTTATGTGTGTATAGAGTATTGACTAGTGTATTTATTATGTATATATATGGGGCCTGTACGACTAGTAGAATTTTCTAGGACTCAAAGACATCCTTGACTTGAGGCAGGACCAACAACAACTGGAGGACCAACAACTGCAGGGGGAACTCCAGCCAGAGAGGCTAACGAAGTTTTTCAACGAGTGGAGAAAAACCTCACTGTGCTCACTTGTGTTGTACCTATGGCCGAGATCGAGGATCTCCCCCCTGCTATGCAACCTCATGTCATAGGGGTGCCTCGGACTTGGGTCCAATTATTCTGAAGTTTGGAAAATGTCATTGTACACTATAGAAGGACCAATAGGCCTTGTCCTTAGATAGCATTAGACCATTGATGTGTCGAGGGCACTTTTTGTACCATATATATTTTTTGAGGGAATAATCCCAATGATGTATACCGATCACTTTTGAGGCTTTCATGCCCACCTTTGTACTCATGACACTATTTTTGGACCTATATATATATATATATATATTATGTCTTGTGGATGAATTTTTACAAATGTATTTACATGTATATGTGTGTGCTTTTCTTTTATGTGTGTGCAACATGCCAATCTAAAATTTGATTAGCTAGAGAATATGTTAGATGATTAAATCTCCTAAGAACATGGATATACGTAATGCAATTGAAATATCGTTCTAAGAGACGTACCCTAAGGAATCGACGATGCAGAGTGGGATCATAAAAGCAGTAGACCCCATTTAACTGGGACACCATCAACTGAGCATCTAGGTAAACCTGGAGGTGAGAAATACCCTGTGACAAAGCATCACGATGCAATTCTATCACTACCCTGTACTCGACAACATTGTTTGTAGTGTCACATAGAAAAATACCTCCGGAAGATAAAAAATGGCCTCCAGGTGAGAAAATCACCCAAGATACGAAAGAAAGCCTCCAAGTGTGTCGGCTAGTGCCGTCCGTGAACCCAAAATAAACCTCTTATTCACTTGACATCTACCATAGTGAAAAATAAGACATAAATAACTACACATTCAAATAACAAAAGAGACAAAAATGTATAAGAAGCTATACATATATACAATAAGTCACCCAGGTGACCAGCCTAAGAGTAGTACTTCTTAAGGTAAAGCCCATTTCTAGGCTCCTCCAAGGCATTTCCCTCAAAATAAACCAGAAAGTAAGCACCCTTCTCCAAGACCTCTTTCACAATGAACGATCGTAACCACACGGGTTTGAACTTGCCTGCCCCTAGGGGATATTTGTCTTAATCATAGACCAGGACAAGATCACCTTCAAAGAAAATATGAGGACAAACAAAATGATTGTATTGACACTTGACTCATTGCTTATGAGCCTCATTGGCTAGGGCTTCATCATGACGCTGCTCATCGAGCTGCTCGAGATATAGAATGCATTGCTCAGGTTGTGAAGTGTCCGACAGTAATTACATTGCCAACTTTAAAGAAGGAATCTGACACTCAATAGGTAAGACTGCTTCCAACCCGTATACAATTTGAAACGGTGAAAAATCAGTGGAAGTCTTCACAGCCGTTCGATAGGCCCACAATGTTTAATATAACATCAAATGTCAATTTGACTTAGTAGAATTGATCGATCGTTGAAGAACAATCTTGAGAGACTTATTCATAGCTTCAACCTGACCATTCACTTGTGGGTAATAAGGTGATGAATATTCCTATTTAAAGCCAAGCTTTGACGTTAATTAAATCATCATTTTTTTTTGGAAGTGACTGTCATGGTCAGTTAAAATCTCCTTTGGGATACCAAACCTTGATACTATCTGATTAAAAATGAAAATATCCATTGTTTCGCCATCATTGTTGAACGTTGGCATACATTTGACCCACTTTGTGAAGTAGTCTATTGCTACAATGATGTAATGATTCCCTCGGGATGAAGCTGGGTGACATGTAGTAAAGTAGATCCCCCACTTGGTGAAAGGAACAACAACAATGACATGAAACATAGGAGTAGGATGTGCCCACATCTTCTGAAAAAATATCTAGCACATGTGACACTTCTTGACCACTTCCACACAATCCTTTATCAATGAGGTCCAAAATTAACCTTCATGTAGAATCTTTTGGGTTGTTTTCAACCTAGACAAATGACCACCACATGCTCTAGTGTGACACTTGTTCAAAACAAGCTCTGCCTCTTCGTGGATAAGACATCTCTGAAGAATGCAATTGATGGGTATTCTATATGTACTAATTTTCCTCAATTAAATTGTCAACCTGGGGTAAGTAAACTTAGATTTGTGGCACAGTATGAGCCAAGGAAGAAATAAAATCTAATGGAAATATTGACTAACTAAGGAGATGGTTTACCCTAGGGATCAACACTCTTTTCAATTTACAAATCTAATTTTTTAAAAGATGGATTTTAAAATCTATTTAAATAATAGATTCTATGTAAAGAAACTTTTAACTAACGAGCTTCAATAAATTCTAGAACTATGAACTATTTGACCTAAATAGCTTTAAACAATCTAGGACTATGAACTGTTTAATCTATCTCTAAATAAGAAAATAACAAGTAATCTATATCCGAACTATCTAATCTATCTATTCAGTCTATTTTTGAATAAGAAAATAACAAATAATCCATTTCTGAGCTATTTGATCTATTTAATTAATCTACCTCTGAATGAACAAGCAAGTAAGCAAGTAAGCAAATAATCTATCAAAACTATCTTTACAAGTGAACTCTATTCTTAAAGTAAAAACTCACAATTATTTCTATCTTGCAGAGAATAAACACTAATCTACCTAACTGAAAGCAAGAGTATTGTGATAGTATTCAAATGTAATGATTGTGTCTATGGTGACGAATGACATCATGATGGCATCTAACTACCAATGACAATTCAAGTGGAATTAACTCAATGCTAACTTCTACACATAAATGAAATGTATGGATAAGGCAGTCTATAGAAAATTTTTCCATCATAAGAGAAACACTAGATGTTCTTGGAATCCATACGATCTTTAAACATTGTGCAGAAGAGATTCAACATCAACCATTTTCTCTATCACACTGTTACTAGAAAATACTTTGCTCAAAATAACTAATTCAAGCAAATCTACAAACTCATAATTAGCACTTAAACGAAAATCCTAATTCAAATTAATAACTAAGATAACACTAAAAATAATTTGTATAGAATCAATAATTTTTGAAAACCTACAAACGCATAACCGATGCTAATTAGAAATCATAACTCAAATCCATAACTTAAATAACATGGAAAATCACAATTTGAAATTACAACTAGGGTATCGTGGAAAATCATAAATCAACATTATAAGTATGATGCTATTGAAAATCATAACTCAAAGTCCACTTCTATCTTATCATTTTGATGCTAAAAGAAAAATTACCAAATAAAACAAACCTACAGAGAGTATTTGAAATTAGAACTTAATAAATAAACACTATCTAAATTAGTACTCTGCAGAGTGATTTACAACTAGAGAGAAAAAGACATGACAACATAATTAAACAACTTCTACACAAGTGAACTACCACCTACAAACAAAATGTTAAGAATCTAAATATTGAAAAGTAACCATGGATGTCCACAAATGCTCTGTGATATACACACAATTCAGAAAATGGGTTGCAAATTAGAGAAGATATACATGGAGGTGAATTAGACAAGCAATCAGAAATAAAAAATATACACACAGTGAATGAAATTTAAATAAGCAACTTTGAAATAGTATATGAGAGTCAATTATTCAGATGAAAATATATATACTGATATAAACAACTACCCAGACCATTGGTGGCCCCCCCAAAAGGTCGTGGAAATACTTCGATAGGAAAACGTAGTCACTGAGTTAACACAACATTGGCATTGATCATTAAAAAAAATAGAGTATAGAACAAAATGAAGATAATTTCTGTGTATAAGATAAAATTTGTGTCTTCTTCCTAGCATAGGAAGTAGTATTTATAGATTATTACAGAGCTTGAGAGGTCGACCACTAGAAGTTTCGACACTCTCTAAAAAAATTAATTCATTAAATTCATTCTAACAGAAGGCATATTTCTTAAAAACCTCGTGCACTCCACTTAGTGGCCGCTGCAACTACACAAGTCTAGATGTGTTGAGATCCATGGTTGGAGGGCATGAGTGGGCATAAAACCCATGTTCCTGATTCATCCATGAAATCTCTCCGATGTTCTAACCGCTAATTCCTCTGTGCTCTGAGTGCCGGATTGAGTGTCAGATGGAGTGCTGGATCGAGTGTCGGATCAAGTGCCAAATGAAGGTTTGGATGAGGGACTGGATAGAAGGTCGATTCATGATTTCAACCTATTGCAAGCAAACAAGAAATGTTAGATCACTATAATCAATCAACTGAAGATGAATTAATCGTAAAACCATTGCAAAACGATGATTATACATACCTTGTGCAATTCCATGGAGAATTGATGCATAAATCTTGATAATACCTTTAAAAATGGCTAAATAAGAGCATAGAATGTATAATTTCCATATGCAAAAAAGGATTTGGCCATTGGAAAAACAATCAAAACACCAAACCAACATTTCTCTCATGCCTAAGGATTTACAAGTCCCTCTACAAACAAAAATGGATTACTCGACATAACTATACTCATGAAGGAGGGGGTGGATTGGCTTTAGAATCTTCTCCCTCATGCCCTGGGGACTTTGCCTTAGGCCTTTTGTGATGTTTCAATTGAATTTGGATACTGTGATTGGTGGTGGTCATTTGATCAACCAATCGTTGAAGAGAGTTTACTTTTTCTTGCAGGAAAACATTGTCATGATGCAAATGCCTATCCACGGTTTCTCGTTTTGCCAATTGTTGAAGCAGCTGAGCATTTTCTTGTTGCAATTTCTCAATAGTTGGGGTTTTATCATATGGGTCAAGAGAGGAAGGCTTGGGTTCCTTTATAGATGTAGAAGGTATATCAACTTTAGAAGATGGTATAGGCATATGGGAGGAAGGAGTAACACTGCTTTTGTGAGGGAGACTTGGTGTAATAGGTTCATATTTGACCTCTTTATTGGGCTTAGAATCCTATACAAAAACTTCTTTGAGTCTTTTATGGGGGCTCTAATGATCGAAAGACAATTAAATAGGATCTGAAGTACCTGGAGGTTTTATATTGGGCTTTCCACTCATACTTCAGGTGCTTCTTCGAAAGGATTGCCCCTTGAATCGATTAGCTCCTCTCCTCTTTGTAGGAACCTAAGGAAAATCTTGATGAAATGCATCTTGTAGGTTCTTATATTTATAATAAATAGGCGTTGAAGGCAATGGGGAATTATCATTAGGCTTTTTAATTTTCTTACTAGATGAGGCTGCAGGGGAATCAATAATTTTCTTTGCCTTTTTATCAGACAGGGAGATATTTTGAACTGGAGGGTTTGTATTTTTGGGAGAATGAGGATTAGGTGAGGTGACAACCCCTGAATCGAACGATCTCTTTCTTTTCTTAACTATGATATGGGGATTTGAAAATTGGTAGAGGAAATCATCCCATGTCTTACTATGTTTTGTGAATTATGATATAACAAGAAATTTAATGAGGCGATGGTGAAAGAAAATGTTGTGAGGGTTGGCCAAAGTTTTAGAGACCTGGGAAGACATTTTCTCAAGCCTTTTCAGGAAGTAGAAAGGAAAATTTAGGGGCTTATTAAATTGAAAATGGGCTAACAGACAAAAATGACAAGCGTTAAAAACAGAGTACCTACCTTCACAAGTGATGATCCTGGTAATTACGATCAGGGGGTTAATCAATTCATCTTTGATCCATTACTTTGAATATCCTTTGGCTCCAGATAAGTTTTTTAATTTGGTATTGAACACTCTGTTATAGCTTGGACGTGGAAATTGATGGTTTTTGAACCACTGATCCCCAACCCATGGAAATTTCGTGGCCAAGGCAATGAATTCCTCATAAACCAAGAAGACTAGAGACCCTACATGAGACAGTCTCCCATCAAACCCAAGATAAAATTGGAAAGAGATGCCATCATCGTGCCCCTGCATACTGGCTAGGAACGGTCCCCAACCCGCGTGGAGGAAGATTTCAATACACGTTGTGAATTCCGGAATGGCCAGTAGCTTAGTGTAGGAGGATGGTTCATAACGGTTGGGCATGGTTACAAAGAGAGTGATGAGCAGGGGGCTGAAATTTGGCAAAGGGTGAGAGAGACACAAAAAATAGAGGATGAGTGAAATGAGAAATTGGGGCAGAGTACCCGTTTCTTAATGCAATTGTGATGGAAACAGTTGAATCGTGGGCAAATTTGTCATACACGATTGCCATGTGTGATCATAATTGCATTGAATTTGAATTTGAATGGTGTTTACTTTGGAGGAAAACGAAATTATTTAAGAATTAGATCAATGTACAAGTATTCTACTTGGACATTTTATCATAAAATGCATTTATAAGTTTAATTTGATTACCAAAATGAAATTTGAAAAATACACCATTCAATTTGTCTAACTTACCATTGCAACGGGTGTAATTAATTCGAACAATCATACCTGCATGCGATCATGATCATTTAAAATATATAAATACCTCACACGATCCTCCATATGACACTTCATATCGTCCTCTAGATGGCACTCCATCCGGTCCTCCAGATGGCACTCCATCCAGTCCTCCTGTGTAAGTGGAAATTATCCCATAGTAAATGGGCATTCACCCATAGCACTTAGCTTGGACAATTTCTGGTAGGCATGGTGAACAAGATCATGGAGCATGGATAGAATGAGTATGAATAGTATCATCCATTGTTGATTTCCTTGTCATCGATTTGTAACAATATAAAACAACTTGTTCCTCTTTTCATAGGCTTGTAATACAGATGATAGTGAGCATTTTATAGTTTTTTACTGATATGTAATTGTCACAAGGAATAGTTAAATACAAGCAGTGTTCCATTGTATAAACATAAAAATAAAAATGCACAACAGGCGTATAACACATACAATGATGTCAACATTATAGAATTTATCATACCAATGCAAACAATTGCTGATATAATAGCCCAGGATTTTGTAAAAACAATATGACATAATTTTTGACAGAGATTCTACATCCTCTTCTCATGGATTGTAATATATATGGTAGTGTTTATCGTTTTTCAGCTCAGGAAACCCCTCCTCCACTCCTAAGTATCGTGACACCTCACAATAAAAGATATAGGGAACCAGTCAATTCTCCCAATAGCCTAAGATTTACAATTTTATAAGTGTAGAGATAAATTTCACACATTAGTCTGATAATACGGTTAAAATATGGCCCCACCTGTAGCAAAAAACATCCTACATATAGTTAAGAAGAGGTAGGTGAGAGAGTCTTAGGATTGTCTTAAAGTTAGTTTCCAACAAAAGATTGATGGAGTTCATTTACCTTTGATTAACCATGCATACTTATTTTCATCTTTGCCTACAAGTAGTGCCATACATCAAGACAAGTTTTAAGATTTAGGAATTTTATTTACTGTTTGTCAGATCATCACCCTCGCTAGGTAGAATGTCCCACTACCAGCAAGCTTGTTCAGTACTCCGACGGGTTTACCTGGTCATGCCATAGACCTATATCCATTTCCAGTAGACCTTTTCAGTATATCGACGGGTTAACATATTACATCCTTTTACAGTAGAGACTGGTCCACCATGTTTTAAGTTTTGTGTATAAATATTTCTTTTTGCAAGAAGATGGGGAGGGAACTATGAAATTTTTTATTTTGTACTTGGATGGTATTTAAGTTAGAGGATGAATATTCTTTATGTATTCCTTATAGATTGTCCTGATGTAAGGTACACTTAAGTGGACGTAGCCTATCTAAATATATGGTATAATCAATCATTTTTAGTGTGTAGTGGATGGTAGCATTGGAAAAGAACAGAAAGGTATCTTCAAGCCCTACTCACTTTCTTCTTTTTTAAATTTATATTGATGTTTCCATGGCTAACTGCTAATCATACATTCTTTCTACTCTTTCATAAATATACTTTACTCACCCACTCATGGTTCTTAGGGAAATTATACAAGTAACCTCTAAGTTTGATAAGACAAGTTGTCACTTCCTTATATCCTCTAGTGGTGGAGGTTTATGAGCAACTACCATTAAATATTCCTTGAGAGAAAGGAAGATAGAAATCTTGTAAAAATGGCTAATTTATAGCAGGCAATTTCTAACCATAACAAAAATTCATTATCCAATTGATTCTTAAGACGGAAACAGAGTTAAAATATAGCAATATCTTCTTCTGAAGTAAAATACTTCCATTTTTGTCTCCTTGAAGTTGTCCACTTATGGTGAAATAAATACCTACAAAGATATCTAAAATTGTTTACCAAGAAAAACACACTTTAAATTATTTACATATGTACAATCATAATTCATAAAAAGTTTCAAGAACAGGGGGAGGGAGAAGAAAATTCCCCATCCACCAAGGCCAATGCCTTGTTGGCTAACATGACCTGTATAAAATATTCTTTTGAAATGGGTCTGTGGTAAAGTTTAAGTCGGTGTCCATTCACTATGAAAGATACTTGTCCATCATCAATTGTTTTTATCTTAACAACCCCATTATCATACATAGTAACTACCTCATAAGGACCCAACCATCGAGTGGTAAGTTTTCCTTTAAAAATTTTGAATCGGGAATCAAATAGAAAAGCCCAATCACCAGGTTGAAATTGTTTCTTCTTAATAGATTTGTCATGCCGCTTGCTCCTCGGGTTTTGAACTAAAATTGTCCGTTGGATAAAAACTTGTATAATTAGATATCATTTTTGGGATTAACTGCGTAGTGTAAGTCATTAATCCCAAAAATGATATATAATATGTTGTGTTGCAAAAGCCCCTCTATCTTGTATAATCTCATCCAATTCGTTCAATTGTAGGGCTTGTTATTTTTGTGCCTCATATAGGTCTAATACTAATTGTGTAGTAATACAAAAAGTCCTTACTTGGAATTCAATTGGTATAAGTACTTGTTTTCCATAGACTAGTTTGTATGGGGTATTCCCAATGGTGTTTCTCCAGGTGGTACGATATGCCCACAAATCCTTTGGAAGTCTATTAGCCCAATCTCTATGGTGTAATAGGAAAGTTTTTGTTAAGATAATTTCCAATGCTTTGTTCGTTGACTCTACTTGTACATTATCTTGTGAGTGATATGGAGAAGACTTACAATGCTTGATCCCATTATTTTCTATTAATTCCTTCTTCAACTTAGAAGTGAATTGTGTGCCCTGTTATATAACAATTTCATGAGGAACAACAAAGCGGATAAATATGTCTTCATAAATGAATTCAACAAAAAAAAATTTGGTAGCCCTAAACAAGGCTTTTTCCTCTACCCACTTGGTGACATAATCTGTACAAACCAAAATATAATTCTTATTACGAGACATGGGTGAAATTGTTCCTACAAAATCAAGGGCCCATTTCTCGAAAGGTTCTATCATAACTTGGGCACGTAAGGGAATTTCATCAACTCATGTGGGTCTTCCTATCCTCTAATAGCTATCGCAAGTTCTCACATATTTGGCAGCATCCTTAAAAATGCTAGGCTATTAGTAACCTAAATGTAAAACCTTATATGATGTATGTTTGTCGGAAAAATGTCCACCCCATGGTCCATCATGAAAACTTCGTAGGATTTATGGTATCACATCTTATTGGACACATATATGAATAATCAAGTTTGGTCCAGTACAAAAAAGGCCATGGCCAACCTAGGAGTAGTTATCTCTTTGTGTTATAATTCGACGCTTTTCATGAGGTGACAAATGAGCTGGTAACTTTCTAGTAGCCAAATAATTTTCCATGTCTGCAAACCATGTGGTATTTATGGAGAGGGAAAATAGATGCTCATCTGGAAAACTATCATCAACAAGAATACTATCACCCTCATGATTAATGTGTGAGATAAAATCATCTACTAAGTTCTCTTTTCCAGGTCGGTCAAGGACGGTGATATTGAACTCTTGTAATAACATGATCCACCTAGTTACTCAACCATTGGTAATGTGTTTATTCATGAGAAATATAATGGCAGAGTGATATTTATGTACAAATACCTCATATCCTATGATATAATGGAGAAATTTATTGATGGCATGGAAAACTGCCAAGAATTCATTTTCGGTAACTGTATAGTTTAACTCAGCAGGGGACAAGTTCTTACTCACAAAGTAAATGGCATAGGATTGTTGGTCTTGTTTTTTTCCTAGTGCTCCTCCTATTGCAGTATCAGAGGCATCAATGGATATATGAAATGGAAGGTCCCAATTGGGTCCCCTAAGAATTGGTGACACAAATATTTTAGATTTTAGAGTTTCAAAGGTGGCTTGACACTGGTCATTCCAAAGAAAATCAAAATATTTTGTAAGAAATCCAAGCATTGGTGCAAGAATATTTGTAAAATTCTCAATAAATCGTTGGTAGTATCTGGCATATACAAGAAATCTTCTTACCTCTTTTTGAGTCTTTGGAGGTGGAATTTTGACGATTACCTCAATCTTAGCAGGATCCACTTTAATCCCTTCAGATGAAACATGATGCCATAAGATTACTCCTTTAGTCAATAACATTTTACACTTTTCATGACTTACAGATGGATTCATTTCTTGACATATGATAAGGAACTTTTTCAAATTATCTAGGGCTTCCTTATAAGTATTACCATAAACTGTAAAATTGTCCATATACACTTCCACACAATCATGAATGAGGTCAGTAAATATCCTTAATACTACTCGTTGAAATGTGGTAGGAGCATTACACAAACCAAATGGTAAGACCCTATAGCCATAGGTTCCCCAAGGACAAGTGAAAGTAGTCTTGTCTTGATTCTCAGGTTCTATGAGAAATTGGTTGTATCCGCTATATCCATTCAGGAAGGAAAAGTATCTCTTCCATGAAAAGGTATCCAAGATTTGGTCAATGAAGGGAAGAGGAAAATAATCATTAAGAGTGGCCTTATTAATTTCCAATAAGTTGACACAAATTCTCCATTTTTCGGTTACTTTCTTTGGAACCACTACAAGTGGGGATACCCATTTTCTATAAGAGATCGGATAAATAAAACCGACATTCAATAGCTTCTGTATTTCTTCCTTTACTATATCATTTAGTGACGGATTCATCCTCCTCTGGGGTTTCCTAATAGGTGTTACTTCTTCCTAGGTATATATGTGATGAATGCATGTGTCGGGGTGTATACCCTTCATATTGGTATATTCCTAGGTGAATTCCACTGATTGGTCTTTAAGGACATTTACTAACTATTCTTGTTGGTTTTCATCTAGTCCGAAATTTATATGTAGGAATTTACCAGGACTAATCTCATAAGGCATGGTATAAGATATGAAAGATTCATCTATCTCAAAAACAAAATATGTTGAAGAAAAAATTGACATGTCCAACTGTTCCTGAAATTATTCACCAAACATGTACTCAAATTGGGGAAACGATTGTGGAAAATCAACACACGTGATTGCAAAAATAATTTTATTTAGCACATTTTTCGTTGTTTTCTCCTAAAGTGCCCAGGATTGATCACTAGGGAACACAAGTTCTTCCCAGTTCTCATTATCATATGCACATTCAAGCCACCATATATTCTCCATAACAGTTTGATATGGTGGGTATATGGTAAGATTTTGTATAGAAATTCCATTAGAGATAGTCATTTCACCTTCTCTACATCCAATAAATGCATTGGTTGTGGCCAAACAAGGTCTTCCCAAGATAACGGGATGCCATTTAGCGAGATCCTTTGAATTAATGACCATAAATTCTACTGGATATTCCCATGAGGTTAATGTAACTATAATATCATCCAATATTCCTTTAGGTATAACTTTTTTCTTATATGGTAATTCCAAAATAGTTGGGGTAGGTCTAAGGACGGGTTTCAACTGTAATTCCTCTGAGGTAGTAACATTCATAACATTAATGGTTGCCCCTAGGTCTATGAGAGTATTTCCGATGGGAACCTTATTAATGGTTATTGTTACTACGGGGTTCCCTAGGTTTTCTAGGTTTTCATACTTTGTGACCCTAGGATGCTCTGATATGTATTCAGACAATTCTCCTATCAAATGTATTGTTGGAGGATATTTCCGTTTCCTACCTAGTTTCTTGATGCACAATTCTTTGACCACCTTACTATAAATTGGAATGTCCTTTATGGCTTGTGATAGAGGAATTTTGACACATATATTCTTCAACTCATTTAAAATGTCAAATTCCGGTCGAATCGTTGGTTTCTCAATTGTTAAACTTTATGGATAAGGACAGAATTTTCTAATCTGTGAAGATTCACTTTGGGGAAGATTTTGTTCCTAGTCTTTAGGAATGATAACATATTCCCACTTAGTTTCATCCATGGGTTGTTCAGGAGTTTCATCTTCTTCTTCTACTCGGATGACTACTGAAGGCCTCTGCCTATCCAGAACTTTTCCTGAGCTTATTTGAATCTCATGTATTGGAACAAGAGAAATAACATATGTCGGGAAGGTTTGCATCTCAACATTGTGAAGAGGTTGAGTTGGTTTGTTATTCGGGTTAGGAATTGGTTGTGTTGGTAATAATGTTGGTCTTGGGGAGCTTGTATTTTGAAATTGTTGGGGTTGTTGTGGAATAGGAGGTAAAGGTGGGGGAACAAAACCTAGCAAAAGTTGTTGGATGTTCAGTGGAAACTATGGGTAAGGATGAGTGGGCATAGGAATAGGTGGATCCTGAGTGTTTCCTTGGGTATGCCCTCCTCTCCATCCTTGTAGCCAAGGGTGGTGTGAAGCATACTGTGGAGACCAGGTTTTCCAATTTGGTGAGTTCCACTGTTGTGGTAGTTGATAATAAGCTGGAACTTGAGGTGGTAGATCTTGGTATGTAGGTTGACTCCTAGGCTTCCATGGCCTCCTAGGTACATAAGAAGATTCCCTAGGATCCCCACTTCTATAAATGGATAATAAACCAAGTAGTGATGGGAATTTTTCAGTTGGGTGGTCTTTGGTATAGAAACCACAAATTGAAATGTTGTCTAATGGGCACTCCATTGGGGAATGCTTCCTCCTCCACCTTGGAAAAAATATGCACATTGTTGCATTCTCTTCCTCTTGTTTCCTCTTAATATTTAGGGTTTCCAACTAGGAACATATTCTACTTAGGACATTGTTTTTGAATTTCTGCAATAGGTTTCCTATCTCTACCCTTGTAATACTACCTGAACTAACTATTTTTAGGTTTCTATTAAAAGGATCCCGAACACTCTTCCCAGTTTTGCCCCTACTCCTCGAGTAATTTCTATACATTTCATATATTTTAGTGAATGGTTTATGGGAGATGTCACCTGATTCCGTCAAGTTAAGTGTTCTAGATATTCTTCCAAAATTCCTTTAAGGAAAAAAGTCCTGACTGCATCATATGGAAGGTCATGGTATTTCAATTTATGTGAGGTAATAGCAAACTGATCCATGTAATCTTCAAGACTCTCATCCTCTAACTGTTGAATTTTAAAATATCAATACGAGAATCCTTGGATTTGCAATAGTCTTGGTATTTCTTAGGAAATATAGCTTTCATATCTTACCAAGACCTAATACTGGAGTCTCCTAACCCCATGAACCATCTCAGTGCAGAATCCTTGAGAGTGGCAGGAAAAAGTTTTAATTTATGGGCATCTTGCAAGTAGTTGTATCTTCTACACAAGATGTCAAACTCAAATAGGAAGGTATCTGGGTATTCACTTCTCTTACCATAAAAGGTGGGCAATGCAGAGAGTGGAATGTTCTTGATGTTGACATTTTGTGTGGTATCCAAAATTGGAAACCCAAAGGTGGTTTTTGTTTGGTTTCCAACGTCTTCTCCCTCATCATGTCTCACATGGTTGTGATCTTCTCGATCATCCATACTAACTTGATCCACAAAGAGAGAATACCTGAATGGTTTTATCCTTGAAGATAAAAAAATGTCCCAAGGTTCTTTTCCAGGAAGGGTATCCCTTCCATAGAAATATTTATCTAGTATTTAGATGCCTGATACTTTACTCGAGCCTGTTGAAACTATTGGTTCCAAATTTGTTGTTTCAACTTGGGGTACAATTATATTGGCTAAATTTCCAAAAAGAGCATTTACCTATTCAGGTTCAATGATATCTACAAAGTTAGAGTCCCTTGATGGTGTTGAAAAGGAAAAGGTTGTGTTGGTTGGTTTTGATGAAGGCTCAAGTGGTCTTTCTTCTTGTCCCACTACTATTGATGTTTTAATTTTCTGCTCTATAGTTTCCCCAGTTTTGGTCTCTTCAGAGACTTCTTTAGCTCTTTGGGTTGAGCTATCCCATACTTTCTGGTATCGTTTTGCAGAGTTTATGGGTGGAGTGTTCCTTCCTCAAAAAATGTTAGAAGTAACCTTGATCATAAGTTTTGGTTTGGTTTTGATATATCTTCCTTTTGGGTCCCTAGGTTTGTTCAAGAAAGCAGTACAAAAAGAAAAACTACCATTTGGGTTTGGGGGAACCTGCTATAACAGTTGCACAGGTTCTTACCTCTTGTATTAAATTTCTCCCACCACCAAACTAGTGTTAATTCTCAGAAATAATCTACTTCCTAACTATTTTCTACCTTAAGACAACTCCCCGACAACGACACCAAAAATGATGGGTATTCTATATGTACTAATTTCCCTCAATTAAATTGTCAACCCAGGGTAAGTAAACTTAGAGTTGTGGCATAGTATGAGACAAGGCAAAAAGAAAAGATAATGGAAATATTGACTAACTAAGGAGATGGTTTACCCTAGGGATCAACACTCTTTTCAATTTACAATTCTACTTTTTTTAAAGATGGATTTTAAAATCTATTTAAACAATAGATTCTATGTAAACAAACCTTTAACTAATGAGCTTCAAGCAATTATAGAACTATGAACTATTTGACCTAAGTAGCTTTAAAAAATTTGGGAGTATGAACTGTTTAATCTACCTCTATGTTATAACCCTAAATTGCTCTACATATGCATACTTGGCCTTTGGCCCTCTTACTTGCATTTTTTTCCAAGCCATCACTGAGTTGCTCTTCTAAAACACCCATTTTTTGAATATGTACGTGCCCTGCACCAATACTGCCCGCATACATATGCTTGTTGAACCACTATAGCCCACACATGTATGCATGCTGCACCACTACAACCCACGTACACTTGAAAAAGTTGCAAAAAATAAAAAGTTGCAAGGAATTCGTTGAGATTACGGGCTATTGAGTAGTTTCCCAACTAATCCACTGCCTATAGCCCATCACCCAACCGAATAACCATCCTTTTGTCATATAAAAGGAGGTGTTGGGGTCTCATTCCACATCGAGATATAAGAACAGTGAAACTCTGCTCGTTTCATATCCCCTCCTTTCCGCA
The DNA here is from genome assembly GCA_009831015.1 of Picea engelmannii. Classification (NCBI taxonomy): domain Eukaryota; kingdom Viridiplantae; phylum Streptophyta; class Pinopsida; order Pinales; family Pinaceae; genus Picea; species Picea engelmannii. The sequence continues at coordinate 57,477 of ML816286.1, read as the reverse complement.
AGTAATTGCAACCCTTTTGTGAGAATTGCGTAAGAATTCCCCAATTTTACCTTCTTCCCACATCAGAACCCATTTCAATTCCAAAGAAGAAGGTTGAGAGGAGAATCCATACAGAGGTGCACTTGGATATTGGTGAAGAGGATCCCGGACTAGGTTCATGGAGCAGTAGCCGGCTTTGGTTGTAAGTAATGATTGAGTTATTAATAAAATTACTTTTCCTATCCCAAATCATGGTGTATCAAATTTTTCCATTTGATTTATGTTTTTATTCTAACATCTAACCCTAATTTGTATACAAATTACATGTTTGTATCTTTCTGTTTGTCTATCTTGGAATGCAGGCCAACCTTGGGAGGAGGCATGCAGTCAATGAAGCTTTCAAGCGTAAGGGGATCATCACCGAACACGGAGTAGAGGTACAGTTACCCGATCCCTCTCATTTTGATTTTCTTGTATGAGTTTTGGGCATGTTTGGGGTAGTTAGAGAAGTAGGAGACTTTTAAACGGTTATTGATTTGCCTACATTGTAAACCCTGGTGTAGCCATAGGGTTTTTTTTTCCGCTAGCAGAACTGGCCTCTAGGGTTTTAGGGGATTTTTGGGGTGTTTGATTGGTTTTGTACCTTTCGAGTTTCTGTTGAGTCTGTTGAGTCTTATAAGGGATTCTGGTCACCTGTTGGTGCCATTCCAGTTCTCCCTACCTTGTCAGTCACTCTATTTTATTTATTTTTTTTAGGAAAAAGAGAGGTGTGCACCCCCTACGGTGGGTCATCCCACGTACATACATGTCTTGGGTAGTAAACAACCCGCGTACATACGTAGGCTATGGAAACAATAGTAGCGTACCTGGTTCAAGAAACTATTTTTTAAAAAGAGGCAACCAACCTCTTTCTTGATTGAGGTTTTACTTCTCAGGGTTTCTTGACAGAGTTCAATGTCTCTGTTTTTATAGTCATAGCTTGGGTTAGATGTCATTTTGCTTGTCTTTTTGAAGATTTCTTGTGTTTACTTTTGAAAGGGTTTTAGGCGAGTCTTTGAGTTTTTTCTATCAGCCTGTTTGGTGTCTTTAGTGACTCCCTATGATTCGCAGTGAGCCAAAGGTCAGTTTTGATCTTATCTTGTATTTTCTTTTTCCCCTTTCATTTTCTTTAAAGAAAAGAGAAAAAAATAAATATTTCAAGTTTTTCCTGTTTGAAGCATTTTCAAAAAAGAAAAAGAATTTTCATTCTTAGTTTGGTAAAGTAGTTGGAGTTAGTTATTTTAGTTGAAAGGAAAAAGAGTTCATTTTTTAAGTTCTTTATTGATTTCTTAGAACTTAAGTAGCTCGTAGTCGAGCGAAATTTCATTTTAGGTCTTTTTTTTATAGATCTTGAAAAACATTAGTTACAAAAATGTTGGTTACAAAGAGCTAGTTGTAAATCTTTATTGTTGACTAGAAGTAATTTTTCTTTTAGAGTTTCATTTATTTCTCCTCTTTTCGTCTCTCATACAAATCACTAGTTTCATTGCCATATCCTTTGAGTTAAAACAATCCATTTAAAATGAATTCTAAATTTAAAATTAAATAGAATTTTATGTTTGTAGGGTCAATCAACTAGTTTAGGGTTAGAGCCTTGAATTAGGTTGGAGAGGAAACTCTTCAAGGATTTAAAAAAAAAATTGAAGTTAGATCTAGGGAGTGTTAAAGTCCAGTGACGTGAAAGTTATCTGGGACCCCCCTCTAACACAGGGGATAAACACGAGGTTGCGTGAGGAAAGGAAATGAAGATAACCCATCCAAAGTCGAACTAAATGTAGTCGGGAACACATATTGAGGATTTGTCATGGGATACTATCGCTCACATTTTCCTACAAAGCTTCGTGGACCTTGAATCTATTCAAAATCCTTAGTTGTATTTCATACCACTTGATTTCGATAGCCTCAGTAGGTTTCAAAATTTTTATTCTGCTCATTGTGGTCCAACTGATTGTCGATTGTACCCTCTTGGTGAGTGTTTGTGAGATGGAAACTTAGTTGCCTTTATTATAGGGAATTACACAAGTGACTGCAGGGGTATACCGGGGTACCTAGGGCAGACATAAGGTAACACTTTGCAGAGTATACCCATAGGTTGCTTCCATGTTCGAGTTTCACTTGCAATAGTAAGTTTCTCTAGTGTTGGTTGGCGTAACCATTCTTCCAACTAGATAGTGGTTTGCTTGGTTTATCTTATAGGAAATTTTCTAGTGTGTGATTGGTTTTAAACATTAGTTAAAACCTTATTGTGTCATTGATATTTTAAAAAATTAGAAGATCAAGAGATTTGTCGGTCGTGAAGGCTTCAAGGCCTACCGCTTGATGCATTAGAGCCACCACCACCACTGTTACGAAGATGACTTGACCAACAAGGTTCATACGGAGAGATCAGGCCGTATGAAACTATGCCCAAGCTAGTTTTGAGAGGAGATTTCTTGAATCTGGAGGAACCTACTGTTTATGAACTTGGAGTGAAATCTCTTGGGAAATAAAACCCTCCGATCACTGATTTTTGGCACCAATCTTGGTACAGGTTGTCCCTCCAAGGGTAACACCTTATGAGTGTCAGATAGTCTTACAAGCAACTATGGAAGTAAATGATACTACTTTGTCTGGGAGTCCTCATACTCCCATTGTTTCTACCACCACGGGGGCATGTTGCCTCCTAACCCACCTTTGTTGGTCTGAACCATAGTGGCCTCGACCCCCTCTGCTTCGGGTAGTGGCCCGATAGAGTCTTTGATGACGACCACTACTCTGTTCACACAGAGTGAAACGGGCCCTCCATTTTCATATGGGATGCCCAACTTTGATTCAAACTCCGTCCTTACATACTCCACCCTATAGACAATGGGTCTGAGGGCAGGGAGCTCAAACACTCCCGTGTAAGGGTATATTGGGGGCACTTTAGTCCTCTTCAATGTTATCCCTTATGGTGGGGTTCATAAAACTCCTTCATCCCCTTCACTCAGTGGTGCTTTCCAGCAACCCATCGGCCCAAACATGAACTACAATGTGTTTGGAGTAGGAAGTCTAGGACCTTCGTCTTACACCATGCCAATGGGATCCATGTCATTATATTTGTTCGATGAGTTTGGTAATAACTTTTTTTCATGAGTTTTTGCCTCGACTAGGGGAAACCCTGGTTTTGGACAACACAATTCTGTGCAAGGTACTATTCCTACATAGAGGGAAAGAACATGAATTTTCTCCTCACAAGGAATTTGGAATCATTAGCAAGGATCAGTTCCCTCACAAGGGATGTCGGTCAGGGGAAACCCCTTCCATGGTCAATGGAACCCTGGGAAAGGCTCAGTACCTATGCCTGTTGGATCAGCTGGGGGAAACCCCTTCCAGAATCTTTTGAACACAATGCAGGGAGTAATCCCCGCCCAACCCTCGTCATCCAATTACAGTAATTATCTGATGATATCCCAACAAACACAGTTTCCTTATGTTGTTCAAGGCCATGGTATCTACCAAAACCGTGGCCAACAACCCAAATTTTCCTCGCAGTCTCGTGCCAGTCAAAATCCAGGCCCCCTTTTCTTGTACACATTACCTAGCCCAAACTACCATTTCTAGTGATGTTACACTTTCCATACTTGTCAAGGTTTCTTAACGACCCGATTTTTCATGATCTGCGTTGGCCCCCCATGCCAACTAAGTTTCCCTTGGATATTCCAAAATTCAAAGGAAATCCCGACGAAGACACGGGTGATCACATGACAACTTTCCACCTATGGTGCTCATAAAACTCGCTGCTAGACAATTCCTTACAATTGCACCTGTTTCAACACACTCTTATCAAGGGTGTCGCGAAATGGTGCATCGAGCTCGATCGCTCAAGATATTATTACTTTAGTGATTTGGTGATGGTTTTCCTAAACCATTTCCAACTACCCATGAGATACGATGTCGACACTGAATTGCAGGCCAATTTTGAGAAAACTAAGGCCGATCATATCTTAGATCACATACGAGAATGGAGACGTCGGAAGAGTTTTATTAAGGTACAGGTCCAACTGAATTTCTTTTTGGAGTGGTTCCTGAAGTCTTTGGTACCATTTTTATCCAAGGATGTTGCAACTTCATGAGTGTTTTCATAGGAGGAGGCGATAATGAGAGCACAATAACTCGAGCTGATATACTCTCAGTATGGCTTACTCTATGAGATTTTTCCAGATGCACCAAGGTCCATCCTTGACAAGGCCAAACAAAAGTTTGGACCACATGTTGATGGTATAGTTGGTTCAACACAAGGAAATTCCACTTATCAGTTGTCAAATCAATTGCAAAAATTGTCGATACAACAGACAACGGCCAGCCAGACCTCCGGTTCAGCTATTCCCACTACCCAAATGTTGGACGTTCACATTGTGCAGTCGACGAACCCAAAGTCCAACCAAAAACCTAACAGAAAGAAAAAACAATGAAACAAGAAGGGTAAAGGGGATAAGAGTCCTAATAACAATGTTGGTGGGGGAGACACAGAGAAGAGAAAGTCAAAGCATCTGTGTAACCTTTGCACGAAGGACCACCCAACTCACATGTTCCTTCGACTTGCAGAGGCCTAGAAGTTATTGGTGCAACAACAACCTTCTATGCTGATGAACCCATTTCCACATGGGAAAAATATGAATCAAGCCTCTTCGAGCATGGATGGGGATAGCTAAGGACCCCCTGCATATTCTAGTAATCCCTCAGTCGCGAATGTTTATATGATGAAAGGTGATGCTTACATAGCGACCAAGGCACATGATTATGGGATACTGGAATCTGTCGAAAAGGGTAAAGAAGTATTAAATCCACTTGTTCCTTTCCAAATTTAGAAGATGATGGGAGAAACAATGAAACAAATACTGATAGGGGTGTTCAAGAAATATTATCATAATACAAACGCGAGGGCTGCCCAGAACTACTCTATGGTGGAGGATTTGTCACAAACCCCTTTGTGTGATGTCCACTTTAGAGGTCCTCCAGAGCTGCCCTTCGCAGAGAAAGGCTCTCTTATCCACGTTGGGATATGTATAGAATTGTAATCCAGGAACGATCGTTCTCGATACAACCGACTTGAAACCTCATTTCCCTTACCACGTTGCATTTCAGATAGTAGTGGCTTACACCATGAAATATTTTACTTGGAATACCTTTTGCACGGTGGTTGATGAGGGTGACTTGACCTGCGAGATGTTGTTGGCATGTTGGAAGGCCATTGTCCAACCCGTTTTGTCTTCTTCACCTACTATGCTTACTTCTTTCAATGGTCATTCATTCAGACCACATGGAATCATTCCTTCTTTCCTCGTTTAGTTAGGAGGGAAGACCATTTTCATCAAAGTTGAAGTGGTTGATGCACCTATCGACTACAACCTTTTGTTAGGAAGGAGTTGGACCTATGCAATGCATGCAGTGGTTGCCACAGTTTTTCGGGTCTTGTGGTTTCCACATGAGGGATGAATCATTACCATTGATCAATTTTCCTTCTCCCATCCTGACCCTTCATCGGAAGCATTGTTGGCACAGGGGTGGACCTAGGGTTCAATGCTTCAACAATGCACCAACAAAACCCTAACTACCTGTCCTTTCGGCAACACCTACGAAGCAGATGAAGTCTCACCCGAGGTAGAGGCAGGGGGGGTTGCAGGACTCAAGTGTCTACAACCTAGCTGGGACATATATATGTGATTACACACTTACATAGCACTTATCCAATAGCATGCATTAAGTTATGATTATTATTCACATCACAGATTAACCCTAATTACAGATCAATGCAGTAGTTATCAAGATTAAGTACATCTAATCATTTAACACATAGCATCAAAGAAGATCTAACATTCATTCACATCATAAACACTAAGCATTCATGGATCTGTCTATCATACATCAAGAACAATGCACTAAGCAATTAGAAACATAAATGACATGAACAACATTGCACAAGCATATCAACATAGGATATACGTGGTTCACCCCAGTGTGGGGCTAGGTCCTCCAAATTTTCTTCTTCTTTATTGATATTAAATCTTTCTTACATCCCTTTGCTCCTCTACACAAATCCACAGAGCCACTCCACAAAGGACAATATATCTGCATGCACCTCTCTAGGTCCTCCTTCCCCGAGTTAGGTCACAACACATAGCCTTACAAAGTCTTTCTGCACCAAGCACTTACAAAACACTTACACTTAGCTCTGCAAGCCTTAACTCATTCATGAACAAAGCTAACTGGCCATGCACTAAGATGAACAATGACTAGTCCCTTCTAACTCGCATCACCTAGATACTTATTTATATATTACAAAAAGTGGCCTAAGCATGGGTAAACCCATGGGATGACATCCCATACCTGTTACATAAATCCTAAAAATCCAAAAATCCCACAAAATGGGCAATATCCTATGATCTCCGCATCGCCTAGGTGCTCCATATTTGACTAGCCTGTCGAAGTCCCAAAAATATGGTCAAACATGACCAGCGTTTCATCAAAAACCTGGTCAAGGGCCAACACGCCCCCAACACTCACCTGTGACTCGTCTCGAGTCCCTCTGATCTGGGAAACACTGCTTCGAAGGCCTCGATCTTAGCTCAAGATGCCTTGTCTTGCTGCTTCACCAAAGCCTCCTGCTCGGCGAACTCCTAGATTACTTGCTCGGTGACAGGCCCTTCTAGGCATTTCTCCACTGTCGCGACCACCTATTCCAAATTTGATCATTGTTTGTTGATCTCTTCAAGAAGTGTGTAGGCTTCATCCTACACCAGCTAGAGTCTCTGTGTCACCTCCATAACTCTTCTCTGGATGGCAGTCACTTGTTGCTGAACTGCGCATTATTCTTTCGACCTCTTCATCTTTTCCACTGCAGTAAGAATCTTCAACCGCACTTGCATGATGAAATCCTACTGTTTCTCCTCTTGGAGATGTGCCTCCAATCTCTTTAGTTCTAGGTCTTCTGCAAGGCGCTCATAGGTCTGCGCACTTCAATCACTTAGTTTCTTTCATTTTGCGGCCAACGCCCTGATTCTTTCTACTGCGCTCCTGCAAGTTTCTTCCCTCTGATATCGCACTTCTTGCAAAGTGCTAGGCACTTATTGAAGTTCTATCTCTACTACTCTTGCTTGAAGCTGTTGAATGGCCTTAGCGATCTTCCCCACTTGGCTCTCAGTTGTCTCTTCTTCCATCTATGCCAATCCTGGAATAGAGAAAAGTGCTCTAGTCACTACCTCTCGGACCACAGTCTTCTCTACAAGCAACGGGTCTTTCTCTTTCTAGATTTTCTCTTTTTTCTCTTTGAACTTCACTCGGAGGTCATCTTTATGTTACTGCGCAACCCAAAGTTTCTCTAAATCCTCCTCCTTTTCTTACTTCAATGCCTCTGTGGCTTGCTCCTTTTCTTCTTGGAATCGACGAAGATAAGCCTCTATTGCATTTGCTAATATGCACAATTGGGTCCGCTCATCCCCCAATTATACACTTTCTGCTGAAGATGGCACAGTAGACATTGTGCAACTCAAATGGATAGCTTGTTGGATGTCTTTCAGTTTCTTCTCAATCCTGTCATATAGTGTTTCTTTCTTCTCTTTGTGTCTCTATGGGATATCCTCTGAACCATCTTATACAACTATTATGATTAGATCAACGTCATCCGTGGTGAGCACATTCTATGACTGAGGCTTATTGGCTTGGGTCTTCTTCTGCATTGAGGGTTTCTGCGGAGAACATTTCCTTTTCTTGGATGTATCGGCCTCTATAAGGGGATCCTTTGGTGGTGTTACTTTGCCCTCTTCTTTTTTGTCTTCTTCCCCTTCCTCCTCTTGGCTTACTTCGTTGCCTCCTATTACAGGTGAGTCAGGTGTGGTTTCCTTCAATGAACTATTATTTTCCTCATTTTCTATGTCCTTCACTTCCTCCTTTTTCTTCTTTCTCTTTGCACTGATTGGACCGTCATACTCGGTCTGGGTGACTAAAGGGATTCCAATGATGTCGAGGTCAGAGAGTTTTGCATATCCAACTGGTACAAGGAATTTAAATGGTCATTCTTTGGTTATCTTCTCCATGTCTTCATCGGTCAATTTATAGTAGGATTGAAGCTCCTCCTTACTTTTGTCCCTGCACACAGTGATGTAAATGAAGTGTTGGTCTGTGTGGAAATTAACTAACGACCTGTATGTGTGCAAGGTGTTTGGGGTCATTCTGGGGAATGATTCAATAGCGCGCTTGAGCTGTAGGTAGTAAGTGTGGAACACCGTGTTTGATTTCCACTACTTTTCCATGTTGCTCGTATACCACAACGTGGAAAACCTTGCGGCCAATGGCTCCAATGTCTCAGCTTCAAGGAATGTCGCTCCCTCCAGCATCCCCCAAGCGATAAATGATATTAATATCAACAACCAACTAAAGTGAAACTCATAGCCTTGGTCCTTCTCTTCATGACAGTCCTTCTCTAACTTGTTGATGAGGTAGCTCACCCAGTTCATCTGCATCCCTTCGACACACTTCCCTGCGAGGTTGACTACGAACCTTGTGACTTTCATCAGTCTGTTCTTTCTAATGATTTTTCCCAATATCCATTGACAAGCTAGGTGCACTGCGCCATCCTGGATGGAGGCTACCTTATATCCTCACTTCCCCTTATCCACATCGCCATATGCCTCCTTGATGCGTTGGACCAAGGAGAAATCTGATGTCTTTCCTGGGTAGAACTAGTGAGGGCCTGGTCCCTGGGTGATCAATCTAGTGATTAGGTGGATCAATGTTGGATCCACAGTGATGCACTTATACAACCAAAGATACCTGCCATGGTATCATGACAGGAGGAGTTTAACACACGTGTTAAACTCTTGATGTCTATCGAAGTGGGGGATATTCATGATGTTCAAGATCGTTGATCTCGCAATCTCTTTAATCCATGGCTGGGGAAATATCTTGGGCTTCTTCCTAGTCATCTTTGTCAGGTAGCGATGTCGTGCGAGCATCACATAATTCTTCCTATCACCGAGGTTGAAATCGCTTATCTTGAGAGCTAGGATCAGACCCAACTACGGTTTGATTGCGTGTATCCCCTTCAGGAGGTATGCAGTGATGAGTGTATAATCAAAATCTTGCAGGGCACTGTCACGACTAACTACTCCAATCAAGGGTAGGATGTAGTCAGGAAAGACCGACGGGATATGCTTTGCGTTGACCATATTGTCGTGGTGCTTGCTTCTTTTCTCAGTCGTAGTTCGGGATGGCACAGATCGACGTGCAGTCGAGGGGGATGCTTGAAATCCTCCCTTCAACAAGGCCTATACAAACATGAATTTCTCAGTCATAAGGTCTATTAAGATCTCCTCCACAGACTTCTCTATTGTGTTACGTTCGCCCGACATGCACACTCGTGAGAAAATAACTCGGGTAAGCGAACATATACTCAAGGTAATCAAATCAATGGTGAGGTATTGAAAGCACAATGCCATATTCAATGACGTTTTTGTTAGCTCGGATATCTTAGTTTGCAAAAAGTGGTCCTGGTGCAGCATTCGACGGATTAAATAAGAAACGTCATAACGGATTCCTTCAACAGGTAGGAGTGCCTCAATCAATACGATTCCATCCATTATGGTGCGGTCTCAACAGTCCACTGGTGATATTTTCAAAAATAACTATGGTTCTAGTCGTTCTAGACCATCGTTCTAATAGTCAATATGCCTCCAACAATCATATAGCTTCGTCGTGGAAAAGTTCCTTTCTGCGCAGTTATGCTAAACCAACGAGGTTCAAGTTCTGCAAGCCTGCCTTCTGCGAAGTCTTCTCTAGAACTTCCTGAAGTTTTTCTAACTTTTCCTTCTTCTTACTGAGCTTTCTTGCCTTCATTCCTGTGATCTGAGTCTCTGGGTTCCTTTTTCCATTCTCATTCTTATTTTATCTTAGCGTAGAAACTTCACACTGTTGAGGGTCTTTCAAAGGATTCGAGGGTAATACTTATTTTCTTACTATTTTCGGGGTAGGCACTCTTCTCTCCTGTGTGGGTAGTTTCTTTAAGCCTTCTTTCATTCTTTAAACTTAGACAACTAACTCTCTTTTTTGTTGCTTCGACTTGTCCTCTTGTTATTCTATTGGTCACTCTATTTTTCTAGCCATGAAGTCCTTTAATTCTTTCATTTTTTGTTCTGTGGCTTCCTCCTCTACTTTCCTTCGGATCTGATCTTTCTCAATCCAAGTCTTTCCTAACAAAAGTGCAAAAGGAGTGTTGTTCTCGAAAAACTTAATGAATTCAAATTATTATTCGGTCGATGTTCCATGATCAATCGTAGGTACATTAGTAACTCTTCCACATAGGGTTATCATCTTTCGTTTAAACAATTCTATCCTTCCCAATGAAGGAATCATAATAGGTTTTCCCAAAATTTCCCAAGTTCTTTCTGGCATAATATTCACATGTGTTTCCTCATCTAATACATAGTCTATGTCGAAGTCTCCTATCCTTGTTTCTATGCACTGCTTTTCTTTCAATATCTCTGGTAAACTGATGTCTCTGTGATCATTCAATGTTTCTTTAAGATCTAATAACATAGATTCTGATTCATTATGGTTTTCTAACATATCCCTAGTTTCTTGACCTTTTCATGGTTTTCTCGTCTCATGTTCATCTTTTCAACTTTAGCAATCATTCTAGGGAAATCCAAAACCATATGACCAATATCTTTACAACAAATATAAATAGGACCTATACCATGGAATTCCTTAGCAAGATGTCCCGGTATTATGTAGTTATAACAGAGTGTCAATCCTCTCTTTCTTTTAAATGATCCCCAACCTTTTCTGTACTACGCACTAGGATCACAGCGATGGACTTGCAATCTGCAAAAGTTCTCTCTAGGGTCCTGCATCAACTTTTTAGTCCAAAAATTCTTTCTATGCATAGGAATAACATATCTTTCACTATTTCTCTCAAATTTATTCTGATCAAATTTTCTTTCTTCTAGTTGTGCCCTAGTTTTTAGACTAGGACAAAATCTGTCAAACATACCTAGATTCATATTTCTGAAGAAAAAATTTCCACTTATCTTACATTTACCAGAGCACAAAGATTTAAGATCTTACCTCTTTTCTTCATATCAAACTTCATTTTAGCAAAGAGCTTCACAAGTCAAGTAGAATACTGTGCACTAAAACAACAGATCTACACACATAGATTTTTTTTTTCTTTAGTTCCCAACAATCACAGTCTCGACAACCGAACCATTTGTTGGCATAGGGGTAGACCCAAGGTTCAATGCTTCAACATCACACAAACAAAACCCTAACTATAGGCCCTTTCGACAACATCTGTGAAGTAGATTAAGTCTCACCCAAGGTAGAGGCAGGGGGGTTGCAAGAATCAAGTGTATACAACCTAGCTGGGACACAGATATGTGATTACACACTTAACATAACACTTAACCAATAGCATGCATTGAGTTATGATTATTATTCACATCGCATATTAACCCTAATTACATATCAATGCATTAGTTATCAATATTAAATACATCTAATCATTTAGCACATAACATTCGAGTAGATCTAACATTCATTCACATCATAAACACTAATAATTCATGTATTTGTCTATCATACATCAAGAACAATGCACTAAGAAATTATAAACATAAATGACACGAACAACATTGCAAAATAACATCAACATAGGATATAAGTGGTTCACCCCAGTGTGGGGCTACGTCCACCAACTCTTCTTCTTCTTTATTGATCTTCAATATTTATTACATCCCTCTTCTCTTGTAGACAAAGCCACAAAGCCACTCCACAAAGGATAGGATATCTGGACACACCTTGCCAGATCCTCCTTCCCTGAGTTAGGTCACAACACACAGCCTTACACAATCTTCCTGCATCAAACACTTAGAAAAATGCTTACACTTAGCTCTGGAAGACTTAAATCATTTGTGCACAAAGCTAACTAGCCATGCAATAAGCCGAACAATAACTAGTCCCTTCTAACTTGCATCACCTAGCTACCTATTTATATATTATAAAAAGGGGCCTAAGCATGGGTAAACCCATGGGCCGACATCCCATACCTGTTACATAAACCCTAAAACCCAAAAAGCCTGCAAAGTGGAAGAGATCATGCGATCTCCGCTTCACCTGGGTGATCCGTCTTCGACCAGCTTGTCGAAGTCCCAAACATATGGTCAAACATGACCAACATTTCCTTAAAAATCTAGTCAAGGGATAACAGGCATCCACGGTCTCGATGATTGATAACCCTTAGCCCGACATCGTCAATGTATGGGTTGGTTTATGCCCACCATTGATGGGTAATTTTGATTACCCTCCTCCTTCTCACGATGTAAAGATTATATCGGCTTCCCCCGACCAACCTAGGGCCGATATTTTTCAAGTATCGTCATTCCAAACCACTTACTTTCATGATCCGTGGACTCTTTCTTCCCCATCGGCCATGATGGAAGGGACAGGGCATTGTGGCATTGCCATACCCTTGTCTGCGACAGAAGTTGCGTACAGTGTTGTCCAACAAGCTTCGTCCTACCCCGATCTGACTCCCACACAAGAGTTAGATCCAGTTCTCGAGCCTATTTGGGCTCAAGGTTTTCTCACCACTACCGATTATTTAGACTTGGTCTTGCCCTCAGATGAGGAGATTCTTGAGGCATTGACTAGTCCAGACAGACCCTGGGATGATCTCCATCATAGATCTTATTTCCTCCCAGAGTTAAGAAGAATAGAGGCAGGCGAATTTTTTTTGACTATGACTGGAGATAGGTCTTGTCCTATTAGTCATCTGGCTACACACAGAATTTACGCTGAGGTTAATATGGAAAGTATCATTGAAAATATCCCAATAGATATCTCTAGTGATGGTGAAACAATGAATCCTTTCATTTTTAACCAAATAGTAGCAAGGTTCGACATACCGAAGGTGATTGTCACTGACCATGGCAATCACTTCTAGAAAAAATTGATGTCGAAGTTAAAATCAAAGCTTGTGATGAGGAAAGAACATTCATCACCCTACTACCCACAAGCGAATGGTCAGGTGGAATCTGTGAACAAGTCCCTCAAGACTATTCTTCAGTGAATGATCAATTCTGCCAAGTCAAATTGGCATTTGATCTTGTACTCGACATTATGGGCCTATCAAACGTCTATAAATTCTACCACCAGTTTCTCACCTTTTCAACTCATTTATAGGCTGGAAGCAGTCTTTCCTATTGAGTGCCAAATCCCATATTTAAAATTGGCAGTAGAGTTATTGCTAGACACTTCACCGCTTGAGGAATGCCTATTATATATCAAGCGACTCGATGAGAAACGTCATGATGCAGCCTTGTCTAACGAGGCTCATAAGCAAGGAGTCAAGTGCCAATATCATCGGTCCATTCATCCTCATATTTTCTTCAAAGGAGACCTTGTCCTAGTATACGACCAAGACAAGGAACCCCTAGGGGCAGACAAGTTCAAACCCATGTGGTTTGGACCTTTCATCGTGAAAGAGGTCTTAAAGAAGGGTGCTTATCGTCTAGTTGAACTTGAGGCAAATGCCTTCGTGGAGCCTAGAAATGGGATCTACCTCAAGAAGTATTACTCGTAGACCGGTCGCCTGGGTTACTTCTTGTACATATGTATAATTCTTATACATTTTTTTGTCTTTTTTGTTTTATGGACATGTCATTATTTATGTCATCTTTTTCACTGCGGCATATTTCAAGTTAATAAGAGGTGTTATTTGGGTTCGCGGACTGCGCTAGATGACACACTTGGAGGCTTGCTTCCGCAGCTTGGGTGATTTTCACACCTCAAGGCCAGTTGCTATCTTTTAGAGGTATTTGTCTAGGTGATGCCACAAACAATGTCACTGAGTAAAGTGTAGTGATAGATTTTCTTCGTGGTGCTTTATCGCATGGTATCTCTCACCTCCAAGTCTACTTAGATGCTCAGCTAGTTGGGGCCCAGTTGAATGGGGTTTACCATGTTTATGATTCTAATTTACACCGACGCTTCCTTAGGGCACATCTCTTAGAATGTTGCTTTGATTACATTACGCATATCCATGTTCCTAGGAGATTAAATCAAATGACAGATACTCTAGATAATCAAGTATTAGATTGGCATGTTACACACACATACACATGTACATACATTTGTAAAAAATTTGATCCATAAGACATATATATATATATATGTCAAAAGTGGCAAAGTACATAGGTGGGGGAAAACTCCTCAAAAATAATAATCCGATATACATCATGGGGCTTATGCCCTAAAAAATATACAAAAGGTTCCCTCGACACATAATGAGTCCATCCTATCTAAGCTTGGGGCCTATTGGCCCTGCCGTAGTGAATGATGGCATTAGTCAAACATAAAAAAAGTTGGACCTAAGTCCGTGGCACCCCAATTACATGAGGCTGCATATATGGTGGGAGATCCTTGATCTCGGCCACGGGAACTGCATGAGTGAGTGTGGTGAGGTTTCACTCTACCCATCTCAAAACTCTCTCAGCCTCTCTGGCTAAAGGTCCCCCTGTGACTATTGGTCCGTCGATTGCCACTGGTACTGCTTCTAGTTGAGGACATCTCTGAGTCCTCACAAAGTCTATCGGGCGCACTGGTCCCACATCTGTACATAACAGATACATAGTTGTCAATACTCTAATGAATATAAAAAATGATATATATGAAAGAAACTAAAAATTAAATAATTTTAAAAACACGTACCTAGCTCTTCTCGCTCCTCTCTGGGAGGTACGGGCATGTCCATATCTCTGGAGAAGTTGATTCTAGTGTAGGGGTAGTCCTCTATCGTTGGAATCTATCGTGCCCACCAGTTGAAGAAATTGTCATCGAAGGCCGCTATGGTCCTTCCTCCCCCCTGTCGTGATAACAATGTTTCCCATCTATATATTGTTGGGAAGGAGGCCACATGCCCCTGTACAGTCTCTCTAGGACTTAGACTAGGCACCCTCTCGAAGAAGAATGAGCATAGTATGGTGCCAAACCCTAATTTCTTGTTGCTACACTCTCGACACTCTGTCAGCTCCCTCTTCATGCAAGTGAGCATAGTCATACTCCAGTCGAAAACATGTGCATCTAGGCACTATATTTCTTAATACATGTGCGCCCGAGAGGCCTGGTGTAGGGCCGTGAATCCATTGATCTGGCCAATGAGCAATAGGATCACCTTTAGTGACAATTTAGTGATCTTGTTGATGGGCACTTGAGAATCTACTTTCTCAGTGTCGGCCTCGCAATCCATCTCGATGTAGTCTGCGATGTTGAATGGCCCATGGGGAAATGTGCACAGATTGACTGGTTCCCCTCTCCTTGAGAGGCCATTCAAGAAGTATATACCCTCAGTTGTTGGAGTCAATGACTGCCCCTCAATCATAAATGCCTCTGCGTCTAGGTGCCAGTAATCCACCATGACGTTCAGTAGCCTTGGTTGTACCCTCATAAACGGACGCCGAAAGAACTTCCACAACCCACATTGTTTCAATGTGACAATGGAAATAGGGTCCTTGTTGACCAAGACATCAATTTACTCGTGTTCCCTCTCCCTCCAGTGGACATACATCCTGTTCCATGAAATTTCAAAGGGGACTTAGCTCTTAAAATTTTTATTTTTTCCATGCTTTTGAGGATGTATGTGGGCTATTTTGGACACAGTCGCATATGTTTGCAGGTAGACTATTTTCTTCCCATGGACATACGTGGGTTGTCCTTGGACAACCCACGTACACATAGGACTGCCATTTTTTAGGAGAGCATGCCCCCCCAAAAAAGAAAAATTAATGCTAAAAGGAAGAATCGAAATGCAAGAGGGATGAGTTTGTACTTGGTCCGAGCAAAAGGGGTCTTTTTTACCTTCTGGTTAATTTTCAAATTGCAATGGTGAAAATGAGCTGTCATCTTCTATTTATAGAATTTTTTGGCCCTTTTTGCCACTTTTTTGAACCCTTTTGTTGTTTTTTCTAGCTTGGAAATCATTTAAATTGGTTCTTGAGTTTTGTATTGGATGTTACAATGCACTTTGCATTTTGGTTTCGTAACTTTTTGGTAGATGGGTCACTTTTAAAGGTCCTTTGGTAAAAGTCGTTTTTCCAACTTTTTGAATATAAGTTAGGATTTCACCTCCACTTTCTGCATCTTTTTGTCTTTTACACTTTTCCATAGGATCAATCCCACTGAAGTCTGACACGGAACCATCATTGTTGTTTTAGAAGTTTCTTGATTAGGTGGTAGAGCCTACCTTTAGATGGATTCCCTAGATAGATCCTTGTTGCATTTTGGTGTCCATGTTGTCTATAATGACTTTAGGCTCAGGAGTCCTTGTTACTCCTGTCATGATTAAAAGATTGAGCCTCATTCATCTGATGCACCATCACTCTTGGCCTCACCCTTGGGACTCCCAAAATTGAGCATGCTTTGTTTTCTTTCAAGCTCACTTTGAAATCTAAAAGAAACATCTGACGAGACTACATTTATGATTTTCAATCTTGTTCGGATTAACTGAGAAAAGTAACCTCTTGGAGTCTTCTTTAATCCCTTTTCAGACTAAACATGAAAATATTTCCGAGTGATCTTATTGTCTTTCATGCTCGCCAAAATCAAATTTGAAGGAACGTCTGTCTAGCAGTAGTTTACCCCTTTTTCGGTCCAGATGGTAAATTTTATGAACAAAGGTCTACTCTAGGAACTTCAGTTCACTAGAAGAGTATTCTCAGGTATAAGTTTAACCCTTTTTCGGGCCTGAGGGACTAAATTTATGAAAAAGGAACATTCTCCTTGGTTTTGGTTTATCACTTTTTTTGGGCCTTGGAGATTACCTACGAAAAAGGAACCCCCATGGAGTCCATAGTTAATCTCTTTTCAGACTCCCTAAAATTGAAAAGATCGACGAGTGACCTTGTTCCTTCACACTCGTTAAATTGGTCCAAAATAACATGTACTGGCATGAGTTTACCCCTTTTTCTGGCCTGTGGATTATGGAGGAAAAAGGTACACCTTGGGAGATTCGTCTCACCGAGAGAGTTCTCCTCAAAAAAATTTATACTTTTTCAAGCTAAGGGAACTAAATCCAAAAAAAGGATGTGAGTCCATAGTTAAGCTCTTTTCAAACTCCTTCAAATTGAAAATATTTCTGAGTGATATTGTCTTTGTTACACTCATTAAAATGGTCCTGAACAGACGTGTTTTCGGTGCAAGTTTACCCCTTTTTCAAACCAACTAGACTATTTCTGAAAAAGGTACCCCTTGGAGCCTTATTTTACATTTTTTCAGACTCTCTAAACGTGAAAAAACTATCGATATTACCTTCTCTTGGCTCGTTAAAAATTACATTGAAGGGGGTTTCACTGTGTCTTGCTAATCGCATTTGCATCTCTGCGTCTTTTGCCTAATTCCAGCTCCATGTTGCTCTCAACTGAACCTTTGAAGCATGCCTTATATGCAATCCTTGTAGCACTTTGCCTCTGTGACCTAACACCTTGACCCATGGAGTAATTTTCCCCGAGTGTCCTCCTGCACATGTCTCCTTGCTTTGAGCATTAGTGTGTTCCTTGTGCCTAGAACTAGTATGCTTAGGACACTCATTCCTCCTTTGTAACGTAGCATTCTTTTATTCTTTTTCAAGCTCTTTAAAAAAATTGAAAAAAATAAAAAAAACCCAAAAAGAGGGGATGGGAAATATATATTCTTTTTTTGGCAACACAATGAGTCACCCTTGGACAAAGCACATCCTTTTGTTTGTTCGTCAAGCTTTGGGATCTAATATGACCTTAGGAAGTTGTTCTCACTACATAGAGCTATGTCCTCCTCTATATGGTTACTCTTCCAAACACATGGAGAGTTTGTGTTGCCTCCTGCATCGTGAACTTATGTCAATGTCATGCTTCCTGATTCTGATCATCTTTCATGATTTTTTCCAAGGTAAGTTTGTCTCTTGACCTCATGAACTGGCCATCCTAAAAGCCCAATCAAGACCTTGTTTGAAATCAACGAAGTTCTTTGCCTGATCATCGAGATCATCTTTCCTTTTCCTGATGAGCCGTCGAAGACCTCTAGGTAGTGAAGTCATACACTCACATTGCACTCCTACCTAAGTTTTGAATATATTGAAATTGTTTCTTGAGCTATGAAGACCTCATCTCTAGCCGTCGGGTTGTATTGGCTTCTTGAAGATGGATACTATACTTGTATATATTTAATTTTGAGATGTAGATCCACTGTGTATTTCTCATGGATACACTTTATATAGTTATATGACATGGATATACAATGTATTTGATTGGCATCCATGATTTATTTCATCCCGAGCATGGGTATGCCCACCTCAGAGAGACAATTGTTACATTTGCAGATGGCACCTCCTGAACTCTGGTCTCGAGCTCACTCATTTCGTACATTGGTGAAGACTTTGTAATGTATTTCAGCCATCAGATGATCTTCTGACCTCACACATTAGGGGGCATCTTTTATAACCCTAAATTTCTCTACATATGCATACCTGGCCTTTGGCCCTCTTACTTGCATTTTTTTCCAAGCCATCACTGAGTTTCTCTTCTAAAAAACCCAATTTTTTAATATATATGTGCCCTGCACCAATACTGCTCATCTACATACTCTTATTGAAACACTAAAACCCATGTACATATGCATGTTGCACCACTATGACCCGTGTATACTTGAAAAAGTTGCAAAAAATAAAAAGTTTCAAGGAATTCGTTCAGATTACGAGCTATTGGGTAGTTTCCCAACTAATCCACCGCCTATATCCCATCACCCAATCGAATAAACATAATTTTTTCATATAAAAGGAGATGTTGGGGTCTCACTCCACATCGAGACATAAGAACAGTGAAACTATGCCGATTTCACATCCCCTCCTTACCCCAAGTAATTGCATCCCTTTTGTGAGAATTGCCTCAGAATTCCCCAATTTTCCCTTCTTTCTCCATCAGAACCCATTTCTACTCCCAAGAAGAAGGTTGAGAGGAGAAGCCATACATAGGTGCACTTGGATCTTGGTGAAGAGGAGCCTGAACCAAGTTCGTGGAGCAGTAGCCGACTTTGGTTGTAAGTAATCATTGAGTTATTAATAAAATAAGTACTTTTCCTGTCCCAAATCATGGTGTATCGAATGTTTCCTTTTGATTTATGTTTTTATTCTAACATCTAACCCTAATTTGTATACGAATTGCATGATTGTATCTTTCTGTTTGTATTTCTTGGAATGCAGGCTAGCCTTGGGAGTGTCAATGTTTCATGGAAACATTCACAGGAGATCTAGCTAAAGAAAGTATAAACAAATCTTATCAAGAAAGGAAGAGAGATTCAATATGGAAGAATGAGAAAATATATTCACACTACTCCAATGAGTTGATGATTGATACATAGATCATGATCAATATTATACAATGAATGAGTAGAATACAGTCATATATAGGGCAAGACATTCCATAATTAATAAAAGCAATCAAACAATTAGCTTTCCTTAGGAATGCATGCATGCATAATAGTGATGGTAAAAATAGAAAGTCTAAACTAGAGCTAGTCAGTTAACTCCCACTGAACTAGTGTGTCGAACATAGAAATTTCTCCAACACTCCCCCTGAATATCACTATGGAGTGAAAAACGAGTCCTGTCTACTAGGCCATTTTAGGTACTCATGTACAATGCAACTAATGAACAGTGAATAAAAGTGAGGAAAGAGGGAAAACCATGTCGGAATAAAAGCCCCCCTCAAAAGATAATGTATCAAAAGAAGAAAATAACAACTGCTAGACAATTGTGTTCTTCACTGCAACATGATCCCGCAAAGTCTGAAACTTCTGCTCACTGAAAGTCTTCGTGAAGATGTAGAAATATTTATGGATTTGATGAAATCCTTTGGCAACCTGTTGGGCCTTATACCTCTTGATCCTGTGGACCTATTTGCACCTGAAAATATTCCTTTCTGGTGGACATGGAACTAGATTCCAAGTCTGGTTATGTAAAAGTGATTCATACTCGTTTTGCATGACTTCTTTTCATAATGGATTTCCTGCAACCCTATTGTAGTTATGTGGATTAGTATATTGAACCATATAGCAATGCATGGGCATCTCATGTTCTGAAGCTAAAAATACATGAGAAGGCTCAACATGCAGAGATCGAGTCATCCTTGAATCCAAAGGATTCCCTGCAAGGTTTCTTGCTGCCTGAAGTGTGGTCTGTGCTTTCTTGGGCATCTGCTGAAGCTTCAACACTGGCTTCATATCTTGCCGTACTACCTGCTTATTTCCATGTATAGAATTTGAGTGTATGGAATCATCTTTGATGTATGAAATTGATGGAAGAACAAGAGTATATGCATGTTTCACTAGAGGTGCATGCAAATTGCTCTCCTTATATGTAAGTAGAATAGAGGAGTCATCATCAGAAAACTTAGTGAATTTATACAACCTTGACGTGTGATCCACCTCACCAATTGAAATGATGGAATTGCCATGCATGTCAATTACTGAAACTGAAACTGACGTAAATTCTACCTTTTTACCTTTCTGAGTGATCTGATAAACTGAGAGAAGATTCATAGAAAGATTTGGAACATATAAAACATTCTCAAAATTGCCATTGTGGAGTTCCACTCTCCCTTCTCCTGCTACTGCTACTGGAGTATCATCCCCCATGAGAATAGGGGGTCTTGAGAATGGACTCAAAGAAGAGAAAACTTCCTCTTTCACTACCATATGATGGGATGCACCAGAATATATAAACCATGAATTAGATGAGGAATTAATTGCAACCAGAGCATGATGATTACCTTTCTTAGGAGAAAGATCTTCTTCCTTCTGCTTTTTGACTCGCTCTATAATGAAGTTTCCAAGGTTGTTCTACTGAAGTGCCTGTTCCATAAGATCGATATGTTTCTTCATGCATGCAAATTATTCATGATTCGGTTTATTGCAGTAAGTTCACTGCTTTCCCTTCTTCTTCTTATTCAAATCTGAAGAGTCCTTAGAACCTGAAGAATCATTGAAGGGTTTGAAATATCCCTCCTTCCCATTATGTTTGGATGACCCTTTTCCATCATGCATGGTGAGTGCATGTGCTTTGGGATATTTCACGAGGCCCATCTGTATGAGTTTTTTCTACACTTGTGTAAGAGACTCAATGAACTGAGCCAACGTAGGAATTTTCCAATTTGTTCCAAGAAGACATCTGCCAAAATAGAAATTGGAGACATATACAATGTATTCTGGTCCTAGCTTGGCCAAGATTGTTAGAATAAGTTGTTTTTATTGTGTAGAATTATAAATACCACATTCACCAAGCTCAATAGAAAATATTTAAATTTAGTAAATAAATCTTGTATATTATCAAAAATTTTAGGGTCTAAGGTATTCAACTCTACCTCAAGCATATCACCTCGCATCTCATCCTGCTTTCCAAAGAGTCCTTCCAAGGTGGTCCATATCTCATTTGGAGTCTTGCATGTGACAACATGAAACCATAAATCAGTGGATATTAACTCAAGAAGTAGTCTCGTTGCCTCATCCTTACGGTTTGCCCATCTCATCTTCTCAATAGTTGATGTAGGTTTTGTTTCTGTCGCCATCGTCAAATTATATAGTCATTTTCTTTTGAGTTGGAATGTCGCCTTGGGATTCCAATCAAAATAATTGTATGGTGTGAGGATTACCACCAAGTTTGACTGTATAATAGTTGTCATATCCATATCTCCCACTGTTTCTAAGAAACCCTAAAAATTTATTCTCAATATGTAAGTGAAAAATTAATAAATCATGACAGAAATGGCACTTTACATGAAAATTCGTATCAGTTTCAAGAGATGTTCTTGTGACTTACTTTCTGAGAAAATGGTGAGGAATCTCGCAAAACGGTTGAAAACCCACTTCCAAAATTGACCGATTCACTTTCAACATAAGTTTTTTCCTCAAAAACTTAATATTTTGGGAGCAATCATTGTTGAAAGGTACAACCACGGATTCATATCAATTTTAGGAGTCTATCTTGAGGCTTACTTTCTGAGCAAATGATGAAGAATCTTGCTAAACGGTTTAACACCCACTTCCAAAATGGGTTGATTTACTTTCATTGCGAGCTGTTTCCTCAAAAACGTAATATTTTGGGAGGAATAACTACTGAAAGGTATGACCATGGATTTAGCTCACCGAAACCCCAATTTTCCTTATTCTTTGGCTTGTCTGGTTTGCTCCAAGTAGCATAGATCTGATACCATGCGAATGTTTCATGGAAACCTACACAGGATATCTAGCTAAAGCAAGTACAAACAAATCTTATCAAGAAAGGAAGAGAGATTCAATATGGAAGAATGAGAAAATATATTCAAACTACTCCAATGAGTTGATGATTGATACATAGATCATGATCAATTTGATACAATGAATGAGTGGAATACACTCATATATAGGGAAAGACATTCCATAATTAATAAAAGAAATCAAGCAGTTAGTTTTCCTTAGGAATGCATGTATGCATAATAGTGATGGTAAAAATAGAAAGTCTAAAATAGAACTAGTCAGTTAACTCCCACTGAACTAGTGTGTCGAAAATAGAAATTTATCTAATAGGGAGGAGGCATGCAGTCAGCGAATCTTTCAAGCACGAGGGGATCATCACCAGACGCAGATTAGAGGTACAGTTACTCGATCCCTCTCATTTTGATTTTTTTGTATGATTTTTGGGCATGTTTGGGGTAGTTAGAGAAGTAGGATACTTTTAAATGGTTATTGATCTGCCTACATTGTAAACACTGGTGTAGCCATAGGGGGGGTTTTCCCACTAGCACTCTAAATGTTCTTGGAATCCATATGATCTTTAAACACTAGATGTTCTTCCATCATAAGAGAAACACTATATGTTCTGGAATCCATATGATCTTTAAACATTGTGTAGAAGAGATTCAACATCTACCATTTTCTCTATCACACTGTTACTAGAAACTACTTTGTTCAAAATCACTAATTCAAGAAAATCTAAAAACTCAGAATTATCACTTAATCGAAGATACTAATTCAAATTCATAACCAACACTAGAAATACTCTGTATAGAATCAATAATTCCTGCAAACCTACAAAATCATAACCAATTCTAATTAGAAATCATAACTCAAATTCATAACTAAAATAACATGGAAAATCACAATTTGAAATTACAACTAGGGTATCATGGAAAATCATAACTCAACATTATAACTAGGATGCTATTGACAATCATAACTCAAAATCCAATTCTATCTTATCATGTTGATGATAAAAGAAAAATTACCAAATAAAACAAACCTACAGAGAGGATTTGAAATTACAACTTAATAAATAAACACTATCTAAATTAGTACTCTGTAGAGTGATTTACAGCTAGAGAGAAAAAGACATGACATCATAATTAAAAAACTTCTACACAAGTGAACTACCACCTACAAACAAAATGTTAAGAATCTAAATATCGAAAAGTAACCATGGATGTCCACACATGCTTTGTGATATGCACACAATTCAGAAAATGGCCTGCAAATTAGAGAATATATATAGGGAGGTGAATTAGACAAGCAATGTGAAATTAAAAAGATATTCACAATGCATGAAATTTAAATAAGAAACCTCGAAATAGTATATGAGAGAAAATTGTACAGATGAAAAAATATATACTGATATAAACAACTACCCAGACCACTAGTGGCCCCCCTAGAAGGTCGTGGCAATACTTCAACAGGAAAAGATAGTCACTGAGTTAACACAACATTGGCATTGATCATTAAAAAAAACAGAGTATACAACAAAATGAAGATAATGTCTATGTATAAGATAAAATTTGTGTCTTCTTCTTGGAATAGGCAGTAGTATTTATACATTATTAGAGAGCTTGAGAGGTTGACCAATGGAAGGGTTGAAACTCTCTAAAAAAATTGATTCATTAAATTCGTTCTAACGTAAGGCATCTTTCATTAATAGCCTTGTGCACTCCACTTAGTGACCGTTGCAACTACCCAAGTCTAGATGCTCGAGCACCATAGCTAGAGGGAATGAGTGGGCATAAAAACCATGTTACAGATTTGTCCATCAAAGCTCGTCGATGTGATAACCACCAACTCCTCGGCGCTCCGAGTGCCATATTGAGTGTCAGATGGAGTTTCAGATGGAGTGTCGGATCTAGTGTCAGACGAAGGTATGCATGAGGGAATGGACAAAGGACTAGATAGAAGGCCAAATTGTGATTTCAAACTATTGCAAGAAAACAAGAAACATTAGATCACTATAATCAATCAACTGAAGATGAATTTATCGTAAAACCATTGAAAAACAATGATTATACATACCTCGTACGATTCCATGGAGAATTGATGCATACAGCTTGATAATAACTTTAAAAATGGCTAAATAAGAGCATCGAATTTATACTTGTAATATGAAAAAAAGGATTTGGCCATTGGAAAAATAGTCAAAACACCAAACCAACAACAATGTATGCCTTGACAATACAAAGTTTCATCGAGTATAATATAGTTTTGTGCATGGTGTCGAATTCGTCGACTCTCATCGCTGGAAGCAAAAGCAGGGCACTTCAAAGTCTGGAGATACACAAGTATATCTCCATACCAGGGGTTCGAAGATGAAATTAGAAAAATATCTCCATTAATAGGTGACTCTTCAGGCATCATATCATTAGACTCGACCAGAAGTTCCGAAATGAGTTTGACAAAGACCAATGACTTTTTGGATTTTGCAGAAACAAAATCCAAGTCAAAATCTTGTAAGATGACTATCCATCTACCGATATTTCTTCCAATGACCCATCATGTTAACACATATTGGAAAGGGTTGATGACGACAATGATAGTGGTCTTGTGAAGAAAAATGTAGTGATGGAACTGTTGGACAACATGAGCAGTTTCCAAAGAAAGTTCCTCAATGTGAGAATAGTTGAGTTCCGGTCCAACCAGGCCTCGACTAAGGTAATATATAACATGCTACTCAAACATATCATCTTCTTGAGCCAATACCATGCTGATGGTCGACTCTGCAATAGCCAAATACAACAAGAAATCTCTTTTATAATCATGAGGTCAGAGCAGAGGGGCATACGTTAGGGAAAATTTCAACGCTTCAAAGGAGCGTTGAGCAGCTTCATCCCAACATAATGGGACCCCTTTTTTCAAAATACGCATAAACCCTTTGGTGATCTCGGCATAATTCGTGACAAAAAACCAAAGAAAATTCTCTTTCCCCTGTAAGATCTGAGGCTGGGTTATCATGCACGAGGGAGAAAATTGAACTATCTCCTCAACCTTAAGAGGATTGACCATGATCCCTGTTGTCGATACAATAAAACCTAAAAGACGACCTGATGTCACACAAAAACTACACTTTTTAGGATTCAATTGAATCTGATAATAGCGACATCTCTCAAATATTAGTCATACATGGGTGGGATGATCAGATGTCTTGCGATAACGTGATGATATATCATCCATATATGCCTCGACTATGTGTTTGAGGTCGTGAAAAGAGAATGACATGGCCTGCTGAAAGGTGGCTCCAATATTATTCATGATAAAATGCATCTTACGATACATGAAGGTACCCCAAGGACAAGTAAAATCCATTTTATGTTGGTCTTCGGATTTGATTTGAATATTATTGTATCCCGAAAAACCATCCATGAATGAAAACACTTCACATCTTGCGTATTCATCAACAATCTGATCGATAAATGTGGTAGGAAAATTGTCTTTTAGGCATGCCTTATTCAAATCACGGAAGTCCATACACACACAAATCATGCCCTGTTTCTTGTTAACCAGAACCGGGTTTGACACCCATTCCATCAATTGTACAGGGTAGATAAAACCAACTTTGAGCAGTTTTTCTACTTCTACCTTGATTGTTGTTGCTTTTCAAGGATTTACCAGGTGAAGTTTCTGTCGGACCGGTTTTGAATCAGGATAAATCGTAATTTCATGCTCGACAATTCGTGGGTTGATGCCTGACATTTCCTTGTAATAACAGGAAAATACGTCATGAAATTCTTTGAATAACTCAGTGTAAGTTTGAATCTTTTCGGGGGAGAAATCTACTTCGAAGAAAACATTCTCCACAACACCAGGCGTTTTGGAGATATTGATTGGAATCGTTGTAGAAATTATTTCCATGTTACCCTCTACGTAAAATCCGTGTGTAGCTGGAGGATTGAGAGGACAAGGATTATCTCCATTCACGGTCAAAACAATTTCTCCTGCCTCTATTCTCCTAAGATCGAGAAGGAAGTAAGATCTATGACATGGATCAACCCAAGGTCTATCAAGACCAAACATTTCCTCGATAATTGCCTTGTTAGAGGTCAAGACCAAGTCTAAAGGATCTTGAGTGGCAAGAGAATATTGATCCCAAATAGGCTCAAGAACTGGATCTAACTCCTGTGAGGGAGCCAGATTGGGGTTGGCCAAAGTCTATTATACAATGTTGTATGCAACCTCAATCGCGGAAAAGAGCATGGCCATGCTATGATTCCCTATCCCCTCCATCGAGGACGATGAGGAAGTTAAATTCCAAGGACAGTTAAAGTAGCTCATTCGGAATGACGATACTTGTAAAATTGCAGCCCTTGACTCATCGGGAACAACCGATAGAAACGTTACATCACTAGAAGGCGATAGGTAATCAAAGGTTCCCATCAATGACATAAATAAATCAACACCTAATTTGACAGTTCTAGGATGCATATTATCAATCATCGGGACTGTGGAAGCCCTTGATGAAGGGTCAAGATGAGAGAAAGAAAATTGTTTGATGGTCCCACTCCAGCCCTCGTGCGAAAAACACAAGACCTGGAAAACCATAACAACCACCGCATGCATCACATAAGTCCAACTCCTTCCTAACAATAGGTTGTAGTCGAAAGGTGCATCAACCACTTCAACTTTGACACACACAATTTTACCTCCCAACTGTACGGGGAAGGAAGAAATAATTCTATGTGGTCTAAATGACTGACCGTAAAATGTTGTAAGCAACATAGGCGATAGAGACAACTCAAGCTTGCCAATGGCCTTCCAACATGCCAACGACATCATGCAAGTCGAGGCACCCTCATCAACCACTGTACATAAAATGTTCCACATAAAAATTTTGTGGTGTAAGACATTACTATCTGAAAGGAAATGTGGTGAGAAAGGTGAGGTTTTAAGTCGGTTGGATCGAAAATGATCACTCCTGGGTTACAAGTCTCTGTCACTTCCAAGGCGGACAAAAGCAATTTTCTTTGTGAGGGGAAACTATGGAGGACTTCCAGAGCGTACATCGCACAAGGGGTTTGTGCCAGATCCTCTACAATGGAGTAGTTATGGGTGACCCTCGCATTTGAATTATGAGAAGCCTTCTTAAACGCACCTTTAGGGATGTGAGTCATCATTTTTCCCACTGCCTTATCAATTTGGAGAGGATTTGATGGGTTAGTTTCTTCGTTTCCCTTCTCGGCATATTCCAACATTCTGTAGTCGCGAGCCCTAGTTTCTAAATGAGACTCAATAGACATCATGTAAATATTTGTGGTTGGGTTGTTATTGGTAGCCGGGGGGTGTCTCTAACTGCCCCCTTCCACGCTCGTGGATGCAGAAGCCTAAGACATGATTTTCCCTTGTGGAAAATGGTTCATCAGCATAACAGGTTGTTGTTGTGCTAATAGCTTCTAGGATTCTGCAAGCCAAGGGCACAGGTGAGTCTGGTGGTATTCCGTGAACATATTACACGGATACTTCGACTTCTTCTTCTTCATTTTTTCCCTGCCAGAATTATTAGTAGCCTTTTTATCCCCTTTACCCTTCTTATTTCATTGTTTCTTCTTTCCCTCAGTCTGTTGGTTGGCCTTGGGATTCGTCAACTGCACACTATGTACATATGATGTCTGGGTAGGGGAAACTACCGAACTTGAAGTCTGACTGGCCACAGTCTGTTGTATCGATAATTGTTGCAAGTGATTCAAAAACAGGTCTGTGGACTTGCTTTGTGGTGATCCCACAATTCCGTCATCTTGGGGCCCATACTTTTTCTTCACCTTATCGAGAGTAGACCGCGGTGCATCTGGAAAGATATCATAGAGCATGCTAGAATGAGAGTAGATCAGTTCGAGTTATTGGGTGCTCATAATCAGCTCCTCTTCTGAAAATACTCTGGAAGTCGCTACATCCTTGGATACGCAGGGAACCAAAGACTTCAAGAACCACTCAAGAAAGAAATTAGGAGGGACCTTGACCTTGATTAAGCTCTTTCTACACCACCATTCTTGGATATGATCAAAGATGTGGTCGGCCTTGGTTTTGTCAAGGTTGGCCAACAATTCGGTGTCGACATCATATCTCACAGGTAACTGGAAATGGTTCAAGAAGACCACTTCCAAGTCGTTTAAGTAAGAGTACCTTGAGCCATCAAGCTCAATATACCACTTCGCAAAACCCCCTTTAAGAGTGCGTTGAAAAAGGTGCAACTGGATTGAGTCTTCCTTCAATGAGTTTGACGAGCACCACAAATGAAAGGTCATCACATGATCACCTGGATATTCTCCAGGCTTGCCCTCAAATTTCAGAATATATGAAGGTAACTTAGTCGACATGGGGGGGAAACACGAATCGTGACAAATCAAGTCATTCAGTAATATCAACAATTCTACCAGATGTAGAGTTTCCAAGAATGGTATTTTTGGTTTTAAATTATTTACAGTAAAAGAGGGTCCTGGATATTGACTCACACCAGGTTGCCAAGAAAAGTTGGAATATTGGCCAATATTTTGGTAGAAACCATGGCCTTGAACAACATAGGTAAAATGCGTTTGTTGGGGTGTCATTGAATGACTCCTAAAATTGGATGACACCGATTTTGCAGGGATTTCTCTTTGCATTTTGTTCCAAGGACCTTGGAAGGGGATGCCCCTAGCTGATCCGACGGGCATGGGTACAGATCCTTGCCCGAGGTTCCATTGAGTATGGAAGGGGTTTCCTTCGACTGAAATCCAGTGTGAGGGAACTAATCCCTACCAAGGATTCCAAATACCCTGTGTGGAGTAAACTCTAGTTGACTCTCCCTATGAAGGAATAGTACCTTGTACACAGTTCTGTTGACCAAAGCTGGGGTTGCCCCAAGTTGAGAAAGCAGTCGAAGAAAAAGTGTTGTTCCCAAACACACCAAACAAAGAGAACAACATAGATCCCATCGGAATTTTATAAGACAAAGGTTCTAAAATGCATCCACCAAATGAGCTATAATTAGCAGTTGGCCCAATTGGCTGCTCAAAATCACCACCGAGCGAAGGGCACAGAGGAGGTATAAGGGATAGCAATAAAAGCAACAGTAGTGCTCGCGGTTGACCCTTACATAGGAGCGTTTGAGCTTCTTACCCCTAGACCCATGATATGTAAGGTAGAATAAGTAAGAATTGAGTTTGTATCAAAGTCGTACATCCCATATGAGAAGGGAGGGCCCATCACACTCTAAGTAAACAAAATATTGGTTGAAGCTGATAAAGGTATCGAATCGCTGCCCAAAGTTGAGGGAGTCTAGACCATTGTGGTCATGACTGGAGAAGGTGGGAGAGGAGGTAGGATGCCCCCTGAAGTAGTATCCATAACAGGAGTATGAGGACTCCTAGACGAGGTAACATCATTTGCTTCCATTGTCGCTTGTAGAAATAGCTGGCACTCAGAATATGTCACCTTAGGACGGACAATCTAAATCAAAATCGATGCCAACAAGTTGGTAATCAGAGGACCGACTGGCTTGATACCCTTTGCGTCATGGTAAAAAATGGTAGGTTCCTCCAGAGTCAGAAAGTCTCATCTCAAAGCAGGCTCGAGCATAGTTTCCTGTGGCCTAGTTGCTTTGAACGACCCTTCTTGATCAAGTCTTCGCCTCAATGGTGGCGAAGATGGCTCTAAAGTAACCCACAAAAGGCCTTGAAGTCTTCACGACCGACGAAGCTGTTGATCTTCCACTTTTTGAAATGATCAAATGACACAGTAAATCTTGACTAGCATAGAACACAAATCACACACTAAAAGGTTTCCTAAAGATAAATCAATTTGTCAACTAACAAGTGGGAAGGATGGTTATGTCAATTGACACTAGAGAAACTAACTAGTGCAAGTGCAACTCGAACATGGAAGCACCCTCTGGGTATACTCTGTGAAGCACAATCCGACGTCCACCCTAAGTACCGCAGTATACCCCCGCAGTCACCTGTGTAAGTCTGTAAAATATGGGCAACTAGTTTGCCATCTCACAGTCAGTTACCAGGCAGGTACAGTCGACAGTTGGGTAGATCGTAATGAGCAAGATAGCAAGTCTGAATCCCTTCAAGGGTATCAAAAAAAAGTGGCCTAGAAGAAAACTAAGGATCTTGAATGGGTTCGAGGTCCATGAAGCTCTATAGGCAAATGCAATCAATATTGTTCCCGAGAAATACCCTCAATATACAATCCCGACTACATTCAGTCCAACTTTGGAGGGGTTATCTCCTCTGCCTTTCCTCACATGACCTCGTGTTTATCCCCTGTGTTAGAGGGGGGTCATGAATAACTCTTAAGAAAATGGATTAAAACATTCCCTAACTCAGACTTCAATGTTTGTTTTAAATTGGCCGTGAAGAGTTTCTTCTTCAAACTTAATTCAAGGCCCTAAAACCCTAAATTAGTTTGTGAACCCGACAAACAAAAAAGTCTAATGTATTTTAGATTAGGCGTTATTTTTAAGGCTTGATTTACTCAAAAGGTATGGTAGTGAAACTGATGGTGTTATGAAGAGAACTTTAAAATATTTGAAAGAAAAATTACTTCGAAATTAAAAACAATACTTGTAAACAACTCTTTGTAAATTCAACTTTTTTAATTGATATTGCAAGATCTTGTAAATGAAAAAATCCTAAAACTTGTTTTCGTTTGACTAAAAACTACTTATATTTTAAATTAATATAATATAGATATAAATTTATATTAATATAAAATTTATTAAAAATTAAAGTTATATTAATTATTTATTAAAAAGTAAAGTTATATTAATTTCTTGTTTATATATTTTTAATTGTTTTTTTAATTTTATAAAAAAAAAATTAACAATTTTATTTATAAAAACAAAATTGGAGTGATAAATGCCAAGAAGCATTCAAATACGTAATTACAAATTTATGGGTTTAATCAAAAGACTCCTACTTGTAATTCTAAAGTTTTCCTTTAAAAGGAAAACTAAACTAATAACTTTACTAATGAAACATCATTACTTGCAATGGCCAACTTTGTTTGGTTGAGTGTTCGTGGAAATCAATGAAAGAGATATGAATTGGAGTATTCACCTATGCTTTTATTTTTGAGTTGGTTCACTACACGTTTTATTGGTGAGTGTTATTGGTTAACGTTTGGGAGATGTTTGATAGCACTTTGAATCATTTTTTTAAATTAAAAAAATAATTTTAATAAAACAAAAATATTTAAAAAAATTAAATTTATAATATTTTAATTTTAAGTAAAACTTAAAATTTTATAATCATTTTTTTCAATAAAAAAAATAATTTTAATGAAATAAAAATATTTAAAAAAATTAAATTTATAATATTTTAATTTTAAATAAAAGTTAAAATATTATAAATTGGTTCAATGCACCTTTTATTGGTTAGTGTTTGGGAGATGTTTGAGAGCACTTTGAATCATTTAAAAAAAATAAAAAATCAATGAAATAAAAAAAAATTTAAAAATTAATTTATAATATTTTAATTTTAAATAAAATATTATTATAAAAAATATTAATAATTTTGATATATTAATATACTTATATTATATTAATTATATTAATATTAAAATTAAATAAATTATATATTATTTACATGAATTTATATCAATATGAACTCTATTAAAAAATCATATATGTGAAAAAAAAGAGTTATATTTATTTATTTTCTTATATATTTGTAATTGATTTTTTTTTCATTTTATGGAGCAATTTTATTTATAAAAACAAAAGTGTAGTGATAAAAGTTAAGAAGCATTCACATCTATATTTAGAGAGTTATAATGAAAAATATTTGAAATGGTTGAGGGAATGGTTGAAGATTATAGAGATGAATTGAAGATTTTGCCCCGGATTTAGAATGGGGATGAATGGTGTGGCTATAAAAATTGTCCCTGGAGTTAAGTCTTTCGGAAACAGAAGACTTATTATTAACTAGGTAAAAAAGTGGGAAGTCTAGGTTTTAAATTAGGTGTGGATTTGGAAAATCATGACTTGGGAACTAGATTCAGGTATTTTTCCTTCATTGGCGGGGTTTTGTTGATCCATTCATTTACCGCCACGGACCTCTGGTGGAGTGGTTTTTATGACTTCAAGTGAAAGTGATTTAGTGGGTATGAATTTTTTAGTTGATAATTTCAGTTGCAGACAAATTCAAAATGGTCGAGGGAATTGATGAATATTGTAGAGATGAACTAGAGATTTTTCCCTAGATCTATAATAGGGATGATGTGGCTATAAAAATTGCCCCTGGAGCTAAATCTTTCGATAACAAAATACTTAGTACCAACTAGGTAAAAAAGTGGGAAGTCTAGGTTTTTAAATTAGGTGTGGATTTGGAAAACTGTGACTTGGGATCTGGATTCAGGTATTTTCCTTTCCTTGGAGGGGTTTTGTTGATCCATTCATTTATCACCATAGACCTCTAGTGGAGTGGTTTTTACGACATCAAGTGAAAGTGATTCAGTGGATCTGAAGTTTTTAGTTGGTATTCAAAGGTGAAAATAGGATTAATGCCAAATTTTCCTTATTTCCTAAATCCGAATTAGGGTTTTTCGTTCAAATATCCTTAAACCATTATTAAGGTATTAAATCGGGCAGATCCACCCCATATAATTACTAAATATTATGCTAATGTCAAGAATATAGGTGGTGGGGGAAGTGATCTCGTGTCAGTCGTAGATCAGGGTATTGGGTGGACTCTCAGATCTCGATATGGTACTGAGACTGATGATCAGTTGTTGGGAAAAGTTGAGGGTAGCAGAAGGTCTATATAGGGTTTTCACCTGAGACGTTCCAGAGAGTCTAACAAGAAGGTGGAGCTAAAGATGTTTCAGGATCGAAGAAGAAGAGTAGTGAGGGATTTCAAAGTGAAAACCGAAAAAGAGCGTTTCATCTTGGGTAAATATGTTAGCTTGGAGGAAGTTGTAAGCATGTCAACAAAATCCTTTATTGGTAAAATATAACATGGTTCGTTATCCTACAAGGAAATAATTGAATGGGTTGCGGTTCACTAGAAACCCGTGTTGGTATATTGCTCGAGAGTTTGGGCTCTGTTGAAATGTTAGTGGTGTTTTTACTTTCTAGCAGAGGAGGATGCTTCGATGATATTGGAAATATTTTGGTTGATGGATAAAGGGTCCCTAGTACTATCAAGATGGCATTAAGGATTTAACCCTAGCAAGGAGAAGTTTCTTATGAGACACTTATGGATGATGTTGTTGGGCCTCCCTATACACCTCTGGTCAAAACCAGCCTTAGAGAAAATTTCAAATCAAGTTGTTTAGTTTATTGTTGTAGACGACGAATATATTCATTCATAGGATCGCAAAATTACTACAATTTTGGTGGAAATATCAGTGAATAAGAGACTACCAGAAGAAATGGAGACTGTTCGGGATTCATTATATTTTTCTCAGTGTTTGGACTTCCATGGAATTCATTTCTGATGTCATGGATGTAGGAAAACTGGTCATTTGCATGCCAAATTCCCTGGCAGTGAGGAAAAGGCGATGAAAAATGATGAATTGTTGGACAACCCTACATCCTCTTCTAGTTCTGATCAGTCGTCCTCCAAGAAGAAATTTCCTAGTCCAGGTAAGTCGAAATTATCACCTTCTAGTCTCTTAAATCACCTTTCTATAGAAGATTTACATATTTTAGAAGATGTGGAAGCCCTTTACTGTAGGAATAAAGATCCTATAGGAAATGTGCCCTCTGATTTCAATTTAAATTCTATCCATGAAAAATATCATGAATCTTTGGAGGCCATATAAGAAAATAATTTTGCAAGAGAGGAGAATAATCTATTGAATATCTCAAAAGTTGATTCTTTGGAGGGTTCTAGGGAATCAGTTGAAAAGGCCTTGGATCTAGAAAAAACCCCTTTATCGATATATTCAGATAAAGGGATGACTAAGAAATGTGTTTCTCCTTTTAAACCTCTGCACTTTCAAAATGTTATTGTTATGAGGAAAAATCACAAATTGAAATAAGATCGGTCTACAGTTGAGACCAAAGACCTGACAGAAATGGGGAAAAACAATTATCTTCCTTTGTCTATTCGTCTAGGAAAATTGGAATCAAAGCCTTCTAATGGGGGTCTTAGATCTAGTATACCCCACCGAGGACTATCCAAATGAATATCTTATCCCTAAACATTAGGGGGATTGGGAGAAACCCCAAATAGCTAGCTATCAAGTGGTTACTAGAGAGAATAAACCCTAATATCATCATGATTCAAGAGACAATGTCAAATGTGGAGAAAGCATGTAATGTTTTCCTAAATCTCCGTCCTGGGTGGGAAATTTGTGCTACTATGGTTGTGGGATTATATGGGGGGTTATTTTCATTATGGAACCATGCATTAGTGGATATGAAAGCATACAAGACTTGTGCTAGAATATTTCTAGAGGGGAATATGAGGGGTTTTCAAAATAGGATTAGTATTATTAACTGTTATGCTCCCTACTAGAATCAGCTCACATTATGGGATAGAATTAAAGTAGAATTTTGTATAGTCCAAATTTGATTTTATATGGTGATTTAAACTTTTCTTTGGGGGAAGGTGAAGTCTGGGGCGAAAAATCTAGAGTGGATGTGATGGTTGATTACTTTCAAGACCTACTTTCGGATTTTAATCTCTTGGATGTAAGGCCTACAAAAATTAGGCCCACCTAGAAGAATGGGAAAAATCGAGTTGACATCATCAGTAAGATATTAGATAGGTTTATTATCTTTGAGAGTCTTGCCTTTACAATAAATAAATTTAGATCATGGATTGAAATTAGTAACATCTCTGATCATATGCCTATCGCTATTGTTGTTGGGAAAAACACCCTACGGACTAGAAAATTAGGGTCGGACTTTGGATGCAGATTTGAATGAATAGAAACTACTTTTTTACCTACATCCCAAGATTTAAATCCCTTTTTCTCAGTAAATGCATGGAAAAGGAACACCTACCTTATTACCGACGTTCGAGGTCGATCCTCCGTTGTGCTTGACTACTTGCTCGCAATGCTCCTTCCAAAGATGACCTGCACTCAAGACAAACAACAACAATGCATGCATGCTACTTCTATACTCAAGGGTTAGAAATCAAGCATAAATTAATCAACCCATAGAAAATTCATGAATTGGGACAGGAAAAGCATTCTCTTTATTATTTAAAGTGAATCAACTTACAAAAGATGAGACCGACCACCGCTCCTTGAACCTGATCTTGGGCTCCTCTTCTTCTATCCTTCAACTGCTTTGCGTTAAATCTCCTTTGGCATGAGGAAAGGATAAAGGGTTGGGACAATGGATTACATAAATGGGCAGAGTTTCTTCGCTATATTTTTTCCTTCTCTAAATGGTACCCCTACCCCTTCTTTTATAGGCTAGAAGGAGCTAGGATTTTGGACGATCCCTCGGCCATGCATGGCTGGGAGTTTCAGTTAACTCACCCATAGCTTTTTGTTCCATCG
>ML816285.1:108202-118443 GCA_009831015.1 Picea engelmannii | reverse complement strand
GAGTCTATTTATTTGAACACAAATATCCCAATCGAATAAGTTAAGTAGTTAGTAAATTCATAGAGGGAGACAAATAGTCAGAGCCTCACTCTTTGTCATTGATGTCAAAGGGGGAGAGAAGCAGTAAAGAAAAGTTAAGAAAAAATCAAAATTTTTATCAGATAGAAAAGAATATCAGTGATAGAGGGAGCAAAGGTATGAAATCATTTTGTTATATATATATGTTTTCCTCAATGAAAAAGGGGGAGATTATTGGCATTATTTATTATGTGTTTTCATTGATGGCAACATGAGTCCAACATGTACAGTAATCAGAAGAAAAGAAAGATCACCTTTTGGCAGAATCAATTCATGATCACTGTTGATCACGATAGGATCAACAATGATTCTATGACTCTAAAGCTCAGGAGCGGTAGGATACAGAGAAACCATGTACATAAGGAGTAAATAATGCACAAACAATTATTAACATTTTAGGAGAGGTAGTGTATTAGATTTCACGAGATCAACACAACACTATCGAGATCAAATTCCCAACAGATCAATGATCTCGATCAGTTAGAATCCAAGTAAAAAACCAAAAAGATCAGAAGGGAAAGTACATTGCAGGAATGCGATCAGGATTGAAATCCCCACAGTAAAACTACAAAAGAATCGAGGAAGAATACTGTCCACTGATGTAAATTTCAGGACAAACTGGGACTGCCATATCTGGAAGTTACTCGAGGTTTATTTGAGGAATATCACTCCGGTAGAATTGGGAAGTGGAAAGAGAAAATAAACCAAAGTCCCAAAGGCCGAAATGAATCTACACCATTGATATAGAATTGATCACAGTCATTGGATCAAGGATTCACGAGATCCTGAATAGCCAAAATCCCGACAACCGTTGGATCGTGTTAAGCTATTCACGTAAAAAATGGATCGTTAGATGAAGTCAAGTTACTCGAGGTTTAATTGGGGAATCTCAATTCGGGAGAATTGGGAAGTGGGAGAAAATAACCCAAAGTCTAGAAGGCCGAAATGAATCTAGAACTCATCACAGTCGTTGGATCAAGGATTCACGAGATCCCGAATAGCCAAAATCTTGACAAACGTTGGATTGTGTTAAGATTTTTGCGTCAAATATGGATCGTTAGATGAACTCAAGTTACTCGAGGTTTAATCGAGGAATATCACTTCGGGATAATCAAGAAGTGGGAGTTAAAACCCAAAGTCCCAAAGGTCAAAATGAATCTAGACCATTGATCTAGAATTGATCACAGTCGTTGGATCAAGGATTCAGATGAACCTACGATCATGAGATCCAGGAGGAGGACATGTAACACATCAAAAAATCCACGTTAGCAAGGACACGTGGCACAATCAAATGGTGACAAGTGTCAAGGTCTATTTGGAATTTTAGGTACACGTAAGTCACAAATCTAAGTGACACGTGGAAGCCACTTGGCCAGTGCCAAGTCAACAGTGACGTCAGTAAGTTACATCACTCCAAGAGTTTTTCCTTTGGAGGAAACCAACAACTACCTGAAGCGTTGAGGGCCGAAGTCAATGCTAACCATTGATGTAATATCCTCCTGATTCTCACATGACCGTTAGATCAAAATATAGTGGAAAGATGATGTAAGCACTCCCATGTTGACTAGTTCAGCGTTGATCAGCTCCGGTTGAAATTGTAACAACAATTACCCAGACCTCTGAACCCCTAAATTCCCGAAGTAAATAGTGGTCGTCCATCTCAACCTTTGATTAAGTCATAACCGTTGGATCAAGTATAGTGGAAGGATAGAGTAAACGCAAATCATGAAGTGACGCTAATAGTTGATATGATTCGGGAGCATTCTCGACCGTTGATCAAGTATAGTGGAATGATATAATAGAGTGTAAATCATGAAGTAATGCTAACCGTTGATCTACTTCAGGAGCATTCGCAACCATTGATCAAGAATAGTGGAAGGATAGCATAAATGGAGGTTTTAACCGACAACAAGCGGTCCACACCGCTTTATGACTTATTCACTAGGTTATCATTCTAGAGGAATTGAACTACTAAGAGTTCTAGTAACCTATAGTCCCGGAGTACCGAAGCTCCGAAATAACATCTGGACCATTGAAGTTTATGGACACACGTCAACTCAAGATTAACACTTCGATGAAATTTAGTCCGATAGAATTGAAAGTTTATAAAAAGAACAAACCCCCGAAGCCTTGAAGTAACAAATGAAATGACAACCGACCATCTGACGCTTGAATCCCAACCATTAGATAAGGATAAGAAAATTATGAGAAATGAGTCTTTTAAAAGAATGATCAAACCATTGATCTGAAATCGTGATCAACAATGAGGATTAAAACCGTGAATTGAAGTTGCTCGAAATATAACACTCCAGAAGATATCACTTCAGAGATAACAAGATTGGGTGAAATAAGAGGCAACGCTTAAATCGATAAACCCGTGGTTCTACGCATATGGTCATATGAAAAACATGGTTTGAAGGAAGCGCCTCCATAGAACTCGATTACTGCAACATTTGCAGTGACAGGTTTTTAGTGAGAACAAAATAAAATGCAAAATAAGGGATTTGAAGTCTTTAAATCAAACTATTAATAATAATAATAATAATAATAATAATAATAATAATAGAAATTATTATTATTAATTCAAATGAAGAGGTGTAATGGTTCAAACAAAGGGACATAATTCTTCAAATGCATACCTATTAGGAGACTATATAAAAAAAGAAGTAGGGTGAACAAAAGATAGAGTTGAATTTATTGAAGTATATATATTTATATATAATGGATTGAGTGAAGGTTCATTCTATCAAGTTGGTGCATGTTTACAAGCTAGGTCTTGTATGAGGATTGAATTCCTCACATTTCAGTTGGATCTGAGATCAACAAGCTATGACTTTTTATGAGGGTTAGATTCCTCATTTCTCAGTTGGATCCGAGAACTACAAGGTGGGTCTTGTAATAGAGAGCTGGGTCTCTCATAATTGTTTGAAGATGAAGATTGATCCTATGTATTCATTCAAGTTAAATAAATAAATAAAATATTTATTATTTAATATATTGGTTGAGAAATTGAAATAAATATATGTTGTTCAATTAATTTATGAAAAGTGGAAAATTGTCCAAAGTTTTGTGACACTGATTCACTCCCCCCTCTCAATGTCAAGTGTAGATTTCAAAAGTGTATATTTGTTCCTAGAACTGGAGCTGGAGCACAACCATCAATTTAATCAATGGTTAAAAAAAGGGAGTAGCAAGAAGAGGGCAGGGTAATGGGGAGGTTCCTTTTTGGAGTGACTTACGTGTCACAATCACTAGAAACAACCCATTTTGGCAACCAATGTGTGATGACATTGCAGCTGTTGGCCAGGGGTTTAAAGCCCCTTCATATGAGGAGTTGTGGGGGCCTATTATTCAAGCAGAGAAGAAGAAAATCAATGTCAAGTTGGAAGATTTCAAGGAATCATGGGAAATATCTAGGTGCACAGTGATGTCTGATGGATGAACAAATGAGAAGGGTAAGACCCTTCTCAATTTCTTGGTACATTTTCCTAAAGGTACCATGTTCAT
The DNA here is from genome assembly GCA_009831015.1 of Picea engelmannii. NCBI lineage: Eukaryota > Viridiplantae > Streptophyta > Pinopsida > Pinales > Pinaceae > Picea > Picea engelmannii. Next base: position 114,858 of record ML816285.1, on the reverse strand, counting down.
AAAATCAGTTGATGCATCTGCACATGTGAAAGATGCAACACTATTATGTGAGTTGTTGGATGGGTTCATCAAGAATATTGGTGTGCACCATGCAGTGAAAATTGTGACATATAATGCAACTAATTATGTGGATGATGGTAGGATGCTCATGGAGAGGCATATCACAGTTTTTTGGATTCCATGCGCTGCACACTGCATTGATTTAATGCTTGAGGATGTGGGGAAAATTCCCTTAATCAAGAAGGTGATTGAGTAGGTGAAGAGCATCCTAAAATTTGTATATAACCATGATTTTCTTCTCAACCTCATGAGGACACACACCAAATATAGGTATTTGCGACGTCCGACAGTCACACGGTTTGCGACACACTTCCTCATCCTCTAGTCTTTGCTTCAATGTCAGTATGAGCTGAAACAAATGTTTGTTTCTAGTGAGTGGCATGATTGCAGATATATCAAGTGAGTGGATGGTAGAGCCATTACTAGATTGGTGTACACTAACTCCTAGGAAGGAGTAGAATAAGTTTGCTCAGTTGTTGAACATTTGGTAAAGGTTATGAGATTAGTTGATAGTGATAAGCCCGTAATGGGCTATTTGTATGAGGCCATGGATAAGGCCAAAGAATATATCCGAGCTTATTGTGAGGGAAAGGGTACCCCTGGGTACACCAAACATATGATGATATGGGATTTGATTGATAGTTGGTGGACTGAAATTCTCCATCGACCCATCCATGCAGTTGTGCTTTTCCTCAACCCTGCATATTCTTACAAATGCAACTTTCACTCTTATGATGAGGTTATGGATGGCCTCTTTACTTGTCTTCATAGGATGGTACCTAATGCTGGCACTCGTGATGAAATAAATCATGAGATAGAGATGTATTGAGGATGTGCTGGATTATTTGGCTTTGAAGATGTAGTCAGGCTAAGGACCACTTTTATGCCACGTAAGTCATTAGATTTTTAAAATTCAATTATGTATTTTAAATTTTTATTTGAAAGTTAATTATGTTCATTGTTTAAAACTTTAATGTTTTCTTTCTTTCTTATTTGTTGTAGATGTTTGGTGGAGGAACTATGGAAAAAAAACACCAAATTTATGAAAAAATGCCATGAGAATACGTAGTCAAGCCTGTATCTCTCTAGGTTGTGATCGCAATTGGAGTATTTTTGACAAAATACACTGCCAAAGACACAATAGGTTAGAACTTTAACAAAGAAAATTAACCAATTACATTTATTGTAATTTTAATTTATAACCCTCAACACTCATCAAGTTTTTTATGACCCTCCTACAGGTTGGCATTCCCCCCTCTTAATGACTTGGTGTATGTCCACTACAATATCTGGATTTGGATGAGGCAAATAGAGAAAGAGCCATAAGTGGATGCCATTTCTTTGGACACTATTGATATGTTGTTTAAGTGGAGGGTGGACGTTGAGGTGCCTCTCTTGGATTAGGCACATGCATAGGAAAGGGACCAGGAGCAACAACAAAAGCAACATCAACATGAGGAGGATGAGCTTTATCCATACACCATGGAGGATGATGAGCTAGTTGAAAGTGGAACACCACTTTCTACACAGATTGGAGTAGCTAGTCCTCCATCCACCATTGATGCATGACTAGGACCTTCTGCCTCTAGTTCAAGGCCTGGCAAACAACTCTTGATTATTTCCCCTAAAAGGGGGAGAGGGCATTGATAATTTGATATCATATAGCTAGTTGCTATTTTTGGGACATATACATTTATATATGTGATTATTTGTGCCATTTTGTATTGGTTTCAGACTTTCAATAATGACTTTGATGTATCGGTTTTTATTTGGCATCCACTATATCATATATATCATTTCTTTCTCCATATTTATGTGCTTATATGATGTTGTTGTTTCTTTATATATTGAAAAAGGTTTAAAATTTTGAAAACAAATGAATAAATTATATATTTTCTAATGTTTGTCGAGGTTTTCCGATTTTTTCGTCATTTTTTTTTTGTTCGCTTATTTTTTCCAAGGAGATGTTTTCAGGACCCTTGCCGATTTTTTTCCGATTCTGAGTTTTTCTGTGGAGGGATCTAACCCATGTGCAACCTTCACATCAACAATTTTTGTAAAATTCTTGACTTATAAAAGAAAATAAACTTTTGTATTCAGTGTGCAAAATCTGGGTAAATATTACATGTTAAGGGGGGTTATTAGATGTACAACACAATAATTGTTGTTTACGAGGCCTTGATACTTAGCCACATTATGTGTTGAATATGTGGCCAATTTAATGACAAACGTTGATGTTAGAGGCTAGATGGTTAGACCACTGAACCAACTAGGAGTGCCATAAATAAGTTATGTATGATGAACTTTGTGTTTGTGTGTGATGTAATATTGCAACATTATTAATGGAATTTATTTTATTTTATGTTTTCCATATGTGCATCGTCTTTTCCTATATGACAAGGGTATGTAAATTGTTCTTTCAAGAGGAATAATTTTTCAAACTTGGCCTAGTGGATATAATGTCACTTTTTCACTAGCTTTGTTTTTGTCTTTAAGGAAGTTCTATTGAAGAACATGATCCTAGAGGAAAAGAATTGTTCCAAGTGGCGCTTGAAACTTTTGAAGAATTCCATTTCAATATTTTTTTTTATTTTGGCTTGAATGTTATTGGAAGGCATGGAATTATTGATATACATTAGAGATGCAAAATTCCATATGGTACATGTTAAAGAAAATTCACTTTTAGTAGTTGCCATTCTATGTAAAGGTTGATACAAGTCCATTTAGTGGGGGTTGTTAATGCCTACTATCTCTTGAGCTTGGTATTTGTTCATATTTGTTCTGTGAGGTATAAGTTTTCTATATGAAAAAAGTCACTCTCATATATATATATATATATATATATATATATATATATATGGGATTTTAAAGTGTTGAAGTCTATTCTCATCTGGTGAAAACGACATTGTTCCAAAGTGGCTCTTGAAACTTTTGAAGAATTACATTTCAATATTTGCTTTATTTTGGCATGAATGTTATTGGAAGGCACAAAATTATTGATATGCATTATAGATGCAAAATTCCATATGGTACATGTTAAAGCATTCACTTTTAGTAGTTTTCATTATGTGTAAAGGTTGATACAAGCTCAGTTAATGGGGGTTGCTAATACCTACTATCTCTTGAGCTTGGTCTTTGTTCATATTTGTTTTGTGAGGTATAAGTTTTCTATATGAAAAGAGTCACTCTCATAGATATATATGAAAATGAGATTTTAAAGTGTTTGAAGTCTATTCTCCTCTCCATTAAAACATGCGAAATATTTTGTGCATAGTTCTTTCACTAACAATAGGGAACATAGTTCTTCATGAATGGGAAAGGCATTGAACATTGTGACTTTTCCATATATCATCAACAAGGATATTAATGATCAACATTTGCATCATTTTCTATAGTAAAGCCTTTGTATTGCAAGTCTCATGCACATTGTATGAAACTTGTTATTATCGACAATGTCAATCATTGTAGTGTTGTCCTAACTAGCTATGTCTTCGCTCTTACTAACCTTAGTTGCACATTTAGTTTCAATTATGTCACAGAGAGTCTTATTAGTGCCACCTAGAGCACACTTTATCGAGCTCTAGGAGGCCTTTCTCAATACATTACCTTGTATCTCCAAGTTAATGACTTTGACTTGAATCTATAGGATTTATTTAACCTTGCTTGAATTTTGTGACATGCTCCTTAGTGATTGGTATGGATGAAAATGTTTGTGAATTTGGGAGTGTTTGGAGTAGGATCACGTATAGTCTTTCCACCAATTAGAAAGCGTTGCGACTCCTAGTTTAGGGATACATAGTATATGATCAAATCCTTAATTCTAGCGAGAGTAATATTGTCGAAATTGTGGAGTTTGAATTAAGATTTTAGTTCAAACCATCCATTGAATCCCTTTAAGTTTGAGAACAAAGATTCTTATAAGGACCCTTGAATTTTTTAATATAGTATCTAATGAATGCTTATGGTTTACCATTAATAAGAGGGATCAAATACCACCAAATGCAATGGTTGTTGAAGGTGGCACCTACTCTAAATTGGTCACCATACCAACAAAAATGATGTTTGATGGATTCCTAAGCCTTATAGATTATTTTAAGCAATGAATCAAGAAAAAAAATTAATAGGGGTTGGTTTGAGGACCAAATCCTATAAGCTAAGGTATCACCATCATCACTTGCTACTGGGTACCATTGTCCCTCAAATACTCAATAAAATTTTACAATTCACACTTATTTCAATGGCGTCAACAATCCACTAGGAAAAAAGAGCTTACCCTTGTGTAAATACTCTCATCTAAAACCCTCCTTTGTTTTAAGGGTGCAACAAATATTCTAGGCACTTTGTGAACGACCTTGTTGTTGTCCATTTTCACCCAAATAAGAGTAAAAAAAATCAATAAGATAATCATGGGCCACTATAGAGGGGTCTATCAGGACTATTGCACATGCATAGCCACCAACACTTCGGTTCAAATCAAAGTCACTAGACTTGACTCAACACAAGGCTCGTTTTGGTAGAAGGGTCAAACTCGACTCACAACTTGACACAACCTTGTGAGTGAACCTACCAATAATTTGATGTCATGCTGAACACTTATAATATAGAAATTGAAGAAAAACATAATTTTTAGATTATAGTTATAATATGTTCAACAACACAAGTATTCCAACAGAGGACAAACACCTTTAGTAACCACTCAGACAACTAGATCAAATATCAACACACCGATGTTTTTACGTGGTAAAACCCACGTGGGGAAATATCCATGGCCCCAACCAACACGACCACTTGGAGCAATTTATTAATGCAAACAAAAATATTACGGAGAGATTTACAAGAGAGTTTCTCATAATCGATCATCGAAAAATGACCCTCCATGCTCTTTAAATAGAGATAATGGATCAATTGGGTGTTAAACCATGGATTAGTGTAGCCGTTAAGATCAAGGAGAATATGATATGTTGGATCAATTTATGTCAGGAACATATCATGACCACCAGATTACCTGACTACAAATTCATACTAATGCATACTAAAGAAACACACTTTTACCTAACGACATATTAGACCAAGTTGATCTTAACTAACTTCCAATTGTCTAAATATCCTAACATCCCCCCTTAAGAAAAACTTGGGATATGATTGAAGGATTTACAAAGGCTACACAATAGGATAATGAAGGAAAAATTATATCCTACCCCCCCTTAATGGCAACTTCCTGAACTCCTAACATAGATCGAAGTGGAAAAATTCGCTTCTGTAAGAGACTTTGTGAAAATTTCTGCAACTTGATATTTTGTAGGGAAAAAGAGCACTTCAAAAACTCTATCATGAATGGGATTTATGATGAAGTGCATGTGTAGTTCGATGTGTTTGTTGTACTAATTTTTAAATGTATCTTTGGTGAACTTTATGGCACTTTGATTGTCTCACCAGAGGGAGGTCAGATGTTTCTACCAGAATCCAAACTCTGAAAGGATCTGTGAAATCCACAAGGCTTCTTGACTTACATTAATTGTTGCTCGATACTCTTCTTCTGCTAAAGAAAGAGCAATAGCATGTTTTTTTTACAAGCCTAATTGATAGGTCTTGAACCAAGTTTGAAAACAAAACCCGTTATATACTTTTGATCATTAGGGTCACCGCCCCAATCTGAATCAGTGAAACCAACCAATAAAAGAGTACCCCTTGCAATGTATCTTGAACTGAACTGTACCTCAAAAAATTTCAAATTATTCTTTTAGTTGTTTTCCAATGGCTTTCATGGGGTGTTTTCATATATCGGGCAACAAGACCAACAACAAAAGAAATATCAGGATGATTATGTTAAGTACCTATACCAGATCTGTAAATATACTTCAATAATACCAAGAATAAACCATAAATCATTCATCATAACATGAACACAAGAAATAGATAAAACCCTTGAGGTAGGGTAACACCATATATTAATCCTTATGGAAGGATAAAACTCCTCAAGCAATCCTTTCTTGTACAATCACAATATTCTTCACTATGTTTCATTACATTGCCTAGACTTCTTTATATAGCTCTCCCTATCTCCTAGGAACCTTCTAGAGAGATTTCTCACATTTATTACATCCAACTACCCTAGTGGGCCTTTATTAATATAGTGGACCTAGTCCACCTTACATTGAATGACCACATTCCCATATATTAAATGAATTCCATTAATAACACATAACTACATTCCCATTGGGTACCTCCCTAGGTACCCCATATTACCTCCATAGGTATACCACATTCCGTCCCCCTTCACATGTTTCATCCTTGAAACATTAGAAGAAACCATACAATATGACCGGCTAAGCAATGTAGCCAACTGGTACCAAGTACGACCATCCATCCATCCCAATGGAAGTCGAACATGATGTCTATCTGCTACCTCTGCATCATGTCGCGGTTACTCTGTCTTTATCTGTATCTTTCCTGTCTGGTGCCCTGCTGATGCATAAATGTGTTCATGCACATGCCCTTGCCTTGATGACTTTTGCATCTCTATATGATGTGGATGGCGATATACAACAACTGTAGGAATTTGTTCTTTTTTCTTCAAATCTGCAACACTTTGTGCC
>ML816285.1:97872-108102 GCA_009831015.1 Picea engelmannii | reverse complement strand
GAGTCTATTTATTTGAACACAAATATCCCAATCGAATAAGTTAAGTAGTTAGTAAATTCATAGAGGGAGACAAATAGTCAGAGCCTCACTCTTTGTCATTGATGTCAAAGGGGGAGAGAAGCAGTAAAGAAAAGTTAAGAAAAAATCAAAATTTTTATCAGATAGAAAAGAATATCAGTGATAGAGGGAGCAAAGGTATGAAATCATTTTGTTATATATATATGTTTTCCTCAATGAAAAAGGGGGAGATTATTGGCATTATTTATTATGTGTTTTCATTGATGGCAACATGAGTCCAACATGTACAGTAATCAGAAGAAAAGAAAGATCACCTTTTGGCAGAATCAATTCATGATCACTGTTGATCACGATAGGATCAACAATGATTCTATGACTCTAAAGCTCAGGAGCGGTAGGATACAGAGAAACCATGTACATAAGGAGTAAATAATGCACAAACAATTATTAACATTTTAGGAGAGGTAGTGTATTAGATTTCACGAGATCAACACAACACTATCGAGATCAAATTCCCAACAGATCAATGATCTCGATCAGTTAGAATCCAAGTAAAAAACCAAAAAGATCAGAAGGGAAAGTACATTGCAGGAATGCGATCAGGATTGAAATCCCCACAGTAAAACTACAAAAGAATCGAGGAAGAATACTGTCCACTGATGTAAATTTCAGGACAAACTGGGACTGCCATATCTGGAAGTTACTCGAGGTTTATTTGAGGAATATCACTCCGGTAGAATTGGGAAGTGGAAAGAGAAAATAAACCAAAGTCCCAAAGGCCGAAATGAATCTACACCATTGATATAGAATTGATCACAGTCATTGGATCAAGGATTCACGAGATCCTGAATAGCCAAAATCCCGACAACCGTTGGATCGTGTTAAGCTATTCACGTAAAAAATGGATCGTTAGATGAAGTCAAGTTACTCGAGGTTTAATTGGGGAATCTCAATTCGGGAGAATTGGGAAGTGGGAGAAAATAACCCAAAGTCTAGAAGGCCGAAATGAATCTAGAACTCATCACAGTCGTTGGATCAAGGATTCACGAGATCCCGAATAGCCAAAATCTTGACAAACGTTGGATTGTGTTAAGATTTTTGCGTCAAATATGGATCGTTAGATGAACTCAAGTTACTCGAGGTTTAATCGAGGAATATCACTTCGGGATAATCAAGAAGTGGGAGTTAAAACCCAAAGTCCCAAAGGTCAAAATGAATCTAGACCATTGATCTAGAATTGATCACAGTCGTTGGATCAAGGATTCAGATGAACCTACGATCATGAGATCCAGGAGGAGGACATGTAACACATCAAAAAATCCACGTTAGCAAGGACACGTGGCACAATCAAATGGTGACAAGTGTCAAGGTCTATTTGGAATTTTAGGTACACGTAAGTCACAAATCTAAGTGACACGTGGAAGCCACTTGGCCAGTGCCAAGTCAACAGTGACGTCAGTAAGTTACATCACTCCAAGAGTTTTTCCTTTGGAGGAAACCAACAACTACCTGAAGCGTTGAGGGCCGAAGTCAATGCTAACCATTGATGTAATATCCTCCTGATTCTCACATGACCGTTAGATCAAAATATAGTGGAAAGATGATGTAAGCACTCCCATGTTGACTAGTTCAGCGTTGATCAGCTCCGGTTGAAATTGTAACAACAATTACCCAGACCTCTGAACCCCTAAATTCCCGAAGTAAATAGTGGTCGTCCATCTCAACCTTTGATTAAGTCATAACCGTTGGATCAAGTATAGTGGAAGGATAGAGTAAACGCAAATCATGAAGTGACGCTAATAGTTGATATGATTCGGGAGCATTCTCGACCGTTGATCAAGTATAGTGGAATGATATAATAGAGTGTAAATCATGAAGTAATGCTAACCGTTGATCTACTTCAGGAGCATTCGCAACCATTGATCAAGAATAGTGGAAGGATAGCATAAATGGAGGTTTTAACCGACAACAAGCGGTCCACACCGCTTTATGACTTATTCACTAGGTTATCATTCTAGAGGAATTGAACTACTAAGAGTTCTAGTAACCTATAGTCCCGGAGTACCGAAGCTCCGAAATAACATCTGGACCATTGAAGTTTATGGACACACGTCAACTCAAGATTAACACTTCGATGAAATTTAGTCCGATAGAATTGAAAGTTTATAAAAAGAACAAACCCCCGAAGCCTTGAAGTAACAAATGAAATGACAACCGACCATCTGACGCTTGAATCCCAACCATTAGATAAGGATAAGAAAATTATGAGAAATGAGTCTTTTAAAAGAATGATCAAACCATTGATCTGAAATCGTGATCAACAATGAGGATTAAAACCGTGAATTGAAGTTGCTCGAAATATAACACTCCAGAAGATATCACTTCAGAGATAACAAGATTGGGTGAAATAAGAGGCAACGCTTAAATCGATAAACCCGTGGTTCTACGCATATGGTCATATGAAAAACATGGTTTGAAGGAAGCGCCTCCATAGAACTCGATTACTGCAACATTTGCAGTGACAGGTTTTTAGTGAGAACAAAATAAAATGCAAAATAAGGGATTTGAAGTCTTTAAATCAAACTATTAATAATAATAATAATAATAATAATAATAATAATAATAGAAATTATTATTATTAATTCAAATGAAGAGGTGTAATGGTTCAAACAAAGGGACATAATTCTTCAAATGCATACCTATTAGGAGACTATATAAAAAAAGAAGTAGGGTGAACAAAAGATAGAGTTGAATTTATTGAAGTATATATATTTATATATAATGGATTGAGTGAAGGTTCATTCTATCAAGTTGGTGCATGTTTACAAGCTAGGTCTTGTATGAGGATTGAATTCCTCACATTTCAGTTGGATCTGAGATCAACAAGCTATGACTTTTTATGAGGGTTAGATTCCTCATTTCTCAGTTGGATCCGAGAACTACAAGGTGGGTCTTGTAATAGAGAGCTGGGTCTCTCATAATTGTTTGAAGATGAAGATTGATCCTATGTATTCATTCAAGTTAAATAAATAAATAAAATATTTATTATTTAATATATTGGTTGAGAAATTGAAATAAATATATGTTGTTCAATTAATTTATGAAAAGTGGAAAATTGTCCAAAGTTTTGTGACACTGATTCACTCCCCCCTCTCAATGTCAAGTGTAGATTTCAAAAGTGTATATTTGTTCCTAGAACTGGAGCTGGAGCACAACCATCAATTTAATCAATGGTTAAAAAAAGGGAGTAGCAAGAAGAGGGCAGGGTAATGGGGAGGTTCCTTTTTGGAGTGACTTACGTGTCACAATCACTAGAAACAACCCATTTTGGCAACCAATGTGTGATGACATTGCAGCTGTTGGCCAGGGGTTTAAAGCCCCTTCATATGAGGAGTTGTGGGGGCCTATTATTCAAGCAGAGAAGAAGAAAATCAATGTCAAGTTGGAAGATTTCAAGGAATCATGGGAAATATCTAGGTGCACAGTGATGTCTGATGGATGAACAAATGAGAAGGGTAAGACCCTTCTCAATTTCTTGGTACATTTTCCTAAAGGTACCATGTTCATAAAATCAGTTGATGCATCTGCACATGTGAAAGATGCAACACTATTATGTGAGTTGTTGGATGGGTTCATCAAGAATATTGGTGTGCACCATGCAGTGAAAATTGTGACATATAATGCAACTAATTATGTGGATGATGGTAGGATGCTCATGGAGAGGCATATCACAGTTTTTTGGATTCCATGCGCTGCACACTGCATTGATTTAATGCTTGAGGATGTGGGGAAAATTCCCTTAATCAAGAAGGTGATTGAGTAGGTGAAGAGCATCCTAAAATTTGTATATAACCATGATTTTCTTCTCAACCTCATGAGGACACACACCAAATATAGGTATTTGCGACGTCCGACAGTCACACGGTTTGCGACACACTTCCTCATCCTCTAGTCTTTGCTTCAATGTCAGTATGAGCTGAAACAAATGTTTGTTTCTAGTGAGTGGCATGATTGCAGATATATCAAGTGAGTGGATGGTAGAGCCATTACTAGATTGGTGTACACTAACTCCTAGGAAGGAGTAGAATAAGTTTGCTCAGTTGTTGAACATTTGGTAAAGGTTATGAGATTAGTTGATAGTGATAAGCCCGTAATGGGCTATTTGTATGAGGCCATGGATAAGGCCAAAGAATATATCCGAGCTTATTGTGAGGGAAAGGGTACCCCTGGGTACACCAAACATATGATGATATGGGATTTGATTGATAGTTGGTGGACTGAAATTCTCCATCGACCCATCCATGCAGTTGTGCTTTTCCTCAACCCTGCATATTCTTACAAATGCAACTTTCACTCTTATGATGAGGTTATGGATGGCCTCTTTACTTGTCTTCATAGGATGGTACCTAATGCTGGCACTCGTGATGAAATAAATCATGAGATAGAGATGTATTGAGGATGTGCTGGATTATTTGGCTTTGAAGATGTAGTCAGGCTAAGGACCACTTTTATGCCACGTAAGTCATTAGATTTTTAAAATTCAATTATGTATTTTAAATTTTTATTTGAAAGTTAATTATGTTCATTGTTTAAAACTTTAATGTTTTCTTTCTTTCTTATTTGTTGTAGATGTTTGGTGGAGGAACTATGGAAAAAAAACACCAAATTTATGAAAAAATGCCATGAGAATACGTAGTCAAGCCTGTATCTCTCTAGGTTGTGATCGCAATTGGAGTATTTTTGACAAAATACACTGCCAAAGACACAATAGGTTAGAACTTTAACAAAGAAAATTAACCAATTACATTTATTGTAATTTTAATTTATAACCCTCAACACTCATCAAGTTTTTTATGACCCTCCTACAGGTTGGCATTCCCCCCTCTTAATGACTTGGTGTATGTCCACTACAATATCTGGATTTGGATGAGGCAAATAGAGAAAGAGCCATAAGTGGATGCCATTTCTTTGGACACTATTGATATGTTGTTTAAGTGGAGGGTGGACGTTGAGGTGCCTCTCTTGGATTAGGCACATGCATAGGAAAGGGACCAGGAGCAACAACAAAAGCAACATCAACATGAGGAGGATGAGCTTTATCCATACACCATGGAGGATGATGAGCTAGTTGAAAGTGGAACACCACTTTCTACACAGATTGGAGTAGCTAGTCCTCCATCCACCATTGATGCATGACTAGGACCTTCTGCCTCTAGTTCAAGGCCTGGCAAACAACTCTTGATTATTTCCCCTAAAAGGGGGAGAGGGCATTGATAATTTGATATCATATAGCTAGTTGCTATTTTTGGGACATATACATTTATATATGTGATTATTTGTGCCATTTTGTATTGGTTTCAGACTTTCAATAATGACTTTGATGTATCGGTTTTTATTTGGCATCCACTATATCATATATATCATTTCTTTCTCCATATTTATGTGCTTATATGATGTTGTTGTTTCTTTATATATTGAAAAAGGTTTAAAATTTTGAAAACAAATGAATAAATTATATATTTTCTAATGTTTGTCGAGGTTTTCCGATTTTTTCGTCATTTTTTTTTTGTTCGCTTATTTTTTCCAAGGAGATGTTTTCAGGACCCTTGCCGATTTTTTTCCGATTCTGAGTTTTTCTGTGGAGGGATCTAACCCATGTGCAACCTTCACATCAACAATTTTTGTAAAATTCTTGACTTATAAAAGAAAATAAACTTTTGTATTCAGTGTGCAAAATCTGGGTAAATATTACATGTTAAGGGGGGTTATTAGATGTACAACACAATAATTGTTGTTTACGAGGCCTTGATACTTAGCCACATTATGTGTTGAATATGTGGCCAATTTAATGACAAACGTTGATGTTAGAGGCTAGATGGTTAGACCACTGAACCAACTAGGAGTGCCATAAATAAGTTATGTATGATGAACTTTGTGTTTGTGTGTGATGTAATATTGCAACATTATTAATGGAATTTATTTTATTTTATGTTTTCCATATGTGCATCGTCTTTTCCTATATGACAAGGGTATGTAAATTGTTCTTTCAAGAGGAATAATTTTTCAAACTTGGCCTAGTGGATATAATGTCACTTTTTCACTAGCTTTGTTTTTGTCTTTAAGGAAGTTCTATTGAAGAACATGATCCTAGAGGAAAAGAATTGTTCCAAGTGGCGCTTGAAACTTTTGAAGAATTCCATTTCAATATTTTTTTTTATTTTGGCTTGAATGTTATTGGAAGGCATGGAATTATTGATATACATTAGAGATGCAAAATTCCATATGGTACATGTTAAAGAAAATTCACTTTTAGTAGTTGCCATTCTATGTAAAGGTTGATACAAGTCCATTTAGTGGGGGTTGTTAATGCCTACTATCTCTTGAGCTTGGTATTTGTTCATATTTGTTCTGTGAGGTATAAGTTTTCTATATGAAAAAAGTCACTCTCATATATATATATATATATATATATATATATATATATATGGGATTTTAAAGTGTTGAAGTCTATTCTCATCTGGTGAAAACGACATTGTTCCAAAGTGGCTCTTGAAACTTTTGAAGAATTACATTTCAATATTTGCTTTATTTTGGCATGAATGTTATTGGAAGGCACAAAATTATTGATATGCATTATAGATGCAAAATTCCATATGGTACATGTTAAAGCATTCACTTTTAGTAGTTTTCATTATGTGTAAAGGTTGATACAAGCTCAGTTAATGGGGGTTGCTAATACCTACTATCTCTTGAGCTTGGTCTTTGTTCATATTTGTTTTGTGAGGTATAAGTTTTCTATATGAAAAGAGTCACTCTCATAGATATATATGAAAATGAGATTTTAAAGTGTTTGAAGTCTATTCTCCTCTCCATTAAAACATGCGAAATATTTTGTGCATAGTTCTTTCACTAACAATAGGGAACATAGTTCTTCATGAATGGGAAAGGCATTGAACATTGTGACTTTTCCATATATCATCAACAAGGATATTAATGATCAACATTTGCATCATTTTCTATAGTAAAGCCTTTGTATTGCAAGTCTCATGCACATTGTATGAAACTTGTTATTATCGACAATGTCAATCATTGTAGTGTTGTCCTAACTAGCTATGTCTTCGCTCTTACTAACCTTAGTTGCACATTTAGTTTCAATTATGTCACAGAGAGTCTTATTAGTGCCACCTAGAGCACACTTTATCGAGCTCTAGGAGGCCTTTCTCAATACATTACCTTGTATCTCCAAGTTAATGACTTTGACTTGAATCTATAGGATTTATTTAACCTTGCTTGAATTTTGTGACATGCTCCTTAGTGATTGGTATGGATGAAAATGTTTGTGAATTTGGGAGTGTTTGGAGTAGGATCACGTATAGTCTTTCCACCAATTAGAAAGCGTTGCGACTCCTAGTTTAGGGATACATAGTATATGATCAAATCCTTAATTCTAGCGAGAGTAATATTGTCGAAATTGTGGAGTTTGAATTAAGATTTTAGTTCAAACCATCCATTGAATCCCTTTAAGTTTGAGAACAAAGATTCTTATAAGGACCCTTGAATTTTTTAATATAGTATCTAATGAATGCTTATGGTTTACCATTAATAAGAGGGATCAAATACCACCAAATGCAATGGTTGTTGAAGGTGGCACCTACTCTAAATTGGTCACCATACCAACAAAAATGATGTTTGATGGATTCCTAAGCCTTATAGATTATTTTAAGCAATGAATCAAGAAAAAAAATTAATAGGGGTTGGTTTGAGGACCAAATCCTATAAGCTAAGGTATCACCATCATCACTTGCTACTGGGTACCATTGTCCCTCAAATACTCAATAAAATTTTACAATTCACACTTATTTCAATGGCGTCAACAATCCACTAGGAAAAAAGAGCTTACCCTTGTGTAAATACTCTCATCTAAAACCCTCCTTTGTTTTAAGGGTGCAACAAATATTCTAGGCACTTTGTGAACGACCTTGTTGTTGTCCATTTTCACCCAAATAAGAGTAAAAAAAATCAATAAGATAATCATGGGCCACTATAGAGGGGTCTATCAGGACTATTGCACATGCATAGCCACCAACACTTCGGTTCAAATCAAAGTCACTAGACTTGACTCAACACAAGGCTCGTTTTGGTAGAAGGGTCAAACTCGACTCACAACTTGACACAACCTTGTGAGTGAACCTACCAATAATTTGATGTCATGCTGAACACTTATAATATAGAAATTGAAGAAAAACATAATTTTTAGATTATAGTTATAATATGTTCAACAACACAAGTATTCCAACAGAGGACAAACACCTTTAGTAACCACTCAGACAACTAGATCAAATATCAACACACCGATGTTTTTACGTGGTAAAACCCACGTGGGGAAATATCCATGGCCCCAACCAACACGACCACTTGGAGCAATTTATTAATGCAAACAAAAATATTACGGAGAGATTTACAAGAGAGTTTCTCATAATCGATCATCGAAAAATGACCCTCCATGCTCTTTAAATAGAGATAATGGATCAATTGGGTGTTAAACCATGGATTAGTGTAGCCGTTAAGATCAAGGAGAATATGATATGTTGGATCAATTTATGTCAGGAACATATCATGACCACCAGATTACCTGACTACAAATTCATACTAATGCATACTAAAGAAACACACTTTTACCTAACGACATATTAGACCAAGTTGATCTTAACTAACTTCCAATTGTCTAAATATCCTAACATCCCCCCTTAAGAAAAACTTGGGATATGATTGAAGGATTTACAAAGGCGACACAATAGGATAATGAAGGAAAAATTATATCCTATCCCCCCTTAATGGCAACTTCCTGAACTCCTAACATAGATTGAAGTGGAAAAATTCGCTTCTGTAAGAGACTTTGTGAAATTTTTTGCAACTTGATATTTTGTAGGGAAAAAGAGCACTTCAAAAACTCTATCATGAATGGGATTTATGATGAAGTGCATGTGTAGTTCGATGTGTTTGTTGTACTAATTTTGAAATGTATCTTTGGTGAACTTGATGGCACTTTGATTGTCTCACCAGAGGGAGGTCAGATGTTTCTACCAAAATCCAAACTCTGAAAGGATCTGTGAAATCCACAAGGATTCTTGACTTACATTAATTTTTGCTCGATACTCTTCTTCTGCTAAAGAAAGAGAAATAACATGTTTTTTTTACAATCCTAATTGATAGGTCTTGAACCAAGGTTGAAAACAAAACCCGTTATATACTTTTGATCATTAGGGTCACCGCCCCAATCTGAATCAGTGAAACCAACCAATAAAAGAGTACCCCCTGCAATGTATCTTGAACTGAACTGTACCTCAAAAAATTTCGAATTATTCTTTTAGTTGTTTTCCAATGGCTTTGATGGGGTGTTTTCATATATCGGGCAACAAGACCAACAACAAAATAAATATCAGGATGATTATGTTAAGTACCTATACCAGATTTGTAAATATACTTCAATAATACCGAGAATAAACCATAAATCATTCATCATAACATGAACACAAGAAATAGAGAAAACCCTTGAGGTAGGGTAACACCATATATTAATCCTTATGGAAGGATAAAACTCCTCAAGAAATCCTTGCTTGTACAATCACAATATTCTTCACTATGTTTCATTACATTGCCTAGACTTCTTTATATAGCTCTCCCTATCTCCTAGGAACCTTCTAGAGAGATTTCTCACATTTATTACATCCAACTACCCTAGTGGGCCTTTATTAATATAGTGGACCTAGTCCACCTTACATTGAATGACCACATTCCCATATATTAAATGACTTCCATTAATAACACATAACTACATTCCCATTGGGTACCTCCCTAGGTACCCCATATTACCTCCATAGGTATACCAAATTCCGTCCCCCTTCACATGTTTCATCCTCGAAACATTAGAAGAAACCATACAATATGACTGGCTAAGCAATGTAGCCAACTGGTACCAAGTACGACCATCCATCCATCCCAATGGAAGTCGAACATGATGTCTATCTGCTACCTCTGCATCATGTCGCGGTTGCTCTGTCTTTATCTGTATCTTTCCTGTCTGGTGCCCTGCTGGTGCATAAATGTGTTCATGCACATGCCCTTGCCTTGATGAATTTTTCATCTCTATATGATGTGGATGGCGATATACAACAACTGTAGGAATTTGTTCTTTTTTCTTCAAATCTGCAA
>ML816285.1:39142-50126 GCA_009831015.1 Picea engelmannii | reverse complement strand
CACCCTGCCAACTAGGACAACTTCCTAGCTCTAGGATATCATATGGATATCCTAGCCCCCGTGCCCAAAACCCCTAGCAAACTGGTGCCCCCTGTACTAACCCTTCCCGACTACAGAACTCCAAATCCCCTGCACAATCCAAGAGAACCCTCCAAATAACCGTAAATTAAATTTTGATATAAATCATTTCAATTGCACAAATAAATTAATCACCAGAACATATAAAATTTATTGAGCTAAACATAATGGCTTCCGGACAGCCTCATAACACATCATATTTATTAAATTTCATAAAACAAATACATAAATTAACATACCTTGGTCTGATGCTAACCCTCCGCTTATCTTGTTGTTCGTTGCTGAACTGTGTAAACACGACCCAAACCTTGTTCCACCCTGCCAACTAGGACAACTTCCTATCTCCAGGATATCATATGGATATCTGGCCTCTGTGCCCAAAACCCCCAGCAAACCGGTGCCCCCTGTACTAACCCTTCCCGACTACAGAACTCCAACTCCCCTGCACAATCCAAGAGAACCCTCCAAGTGACCGTAAATTAAATTTTGATATAAATCATTTCAATTGCACAAATAAATTAATCACCAGAACATATAAAATTTATTGAGCTAAACATAATAGCTTCCGGACAACCTCATAACACATCATATTCCTTAAATTTCATAAAACAAATACATAAATTAACATACCTTGGTCTGATGCTAACCCTCCGCTTGTCTTGTTGTTCGTTGCCGAACTGTGTAAACACTGCCCAAACCTTATTCCACCCTGCCAACTAGGACAACTTCCTAGCTCAAGGATATCATATGGATATCCTGGCCCCCGTGCCCAAAACCCCCAGCAAACCGGTGCCCCCTGTACTAAATCTTCCCGACTACAAAACTCCAACTCCCCTGCACAATCCAAGAGAACCCTCCAAAAATAAAATTCCCCGTAGAATGATCCCCTTCCTTCGTAACCTCCCCCGTTCATATCCCTCCTTCACCGCCCTTTCACCTCATTTACTTCCTTACCTACACATAGTTAATGCCCCTTATCCTTTTATTTATTATTTTATCCTTTCGTAATTAATATATTATCCCTTTATAATTAATATATTATCCCTTTCTGTGTACGTAAGTCTTTAACAAATTAAACTTATAATTTATTAACCCTATTAATTTAATACCCATGTCAATGAATGTAACATGTAATTAATTAATCAAATTGTAACCATTAATTAATTAATTAATATTTAATTAGTATCATTATACCAATCTTTGTTTAATTAATAATATGTTAGAAAAATTAATTACCTAATAAGTTTTACTTAATAATTCCCTAAACATATATTCTACTAGGGTTGTTACAGTCCTTGACCATGTAACGACCCAACCAAGCAGTTTCTAGTGTTCATGCCTTGCCTTTATCCAACTTTCATATATCAATACCAAATATCTTGCATTGATATATTTCTTTTTGATGTTTTGGTCGTGCCAATATTTCTGTTGGTTCTTTTGAGTCTCTTTATGTTGTTGTGCAAGCATCCTTTCTTCCTTTAATTGGTTCAACTGGTAGAAGCATTTCCTTGTATTAAAAATATGGTCGAATTCAAGGATGGAGTCTATCCTCCATGCATTTACACAAAAGTGTAGTTGAATTACAACTTCTTGACCATATGCAATATTAAATGGAGTTTGGCCAGTCGATATTTTATATGTTGTTCTGTAATCCCCCAATATTGCTAGGACCTCATCATCCCAATCCTCCTTGTCGAGTCCACATATTTTTGCTAAGCCTTTGTGTAATGTTTTGTTGAAAGAATTGATAGGCCCATTGGCCTATGGACGATAAACATTCGTCTTCCTCTAGTCGATCATGAAATTATTAAGTAATATTTTGATTGTGCCATTGATAAAATGAGTTCCTTGATCATTGATTAATGTTAAGGGACAACCAAATCTTGTTACTATATTTTTATAGATGAATTTGGTCGTTGTTTCCTTTGTGTATTTTTCAACTGGTTTTTCTTTTCTCATTTAGTTAGATATTCAATTGTTGCGATGATGTACTTCACCCCAATTATTTTATCTTTTTTTGGGAAGGGACCAATGAATCTTTTATCCCAAATCTCAAATGGTAAAATAAGATTTGCCAAATGTAATGGAATTTTGTTTTTCCATAAGGGTCGACCCATCCTTTGACATTTATCACACTTCTTCACCTATTCTCGATAGTCCTTATGTAAATTGAGCCACCAAAGGCCTACCTGAAGGATATTTCTGGCTATCGTGTCAGCTTGGAAATGACCTCTGGAAGGGCCTGCATGTGCTTCATTGATTATATCTTCTTGTTCATGTTTTGATGTGTATCTTCGCATAATAATATCAATGCCTATCTTATAGAGATATCCATTCATGAGGGTGAATGATGTTTCTTTTAATGCTAGGATATTCCTTTTGTTAGATGGGAGATCATCATGATTCTTTCCTTCTTCTATTTTTTTTTTTTATTTCTTCGACTTCCCTAGGGGTAGCTTTGACCTGAAATAAATGTGCATCCGGTAAGTCGTCCTCTATCCCACTCAGATATTCTCCTCTATCAAGTTGGGATAGATGGTCTGGGTCGACATTCCTTTCTCCTGGTCAGACTACTACTTCAAATTCAAATGCTTGGAATAGTAGTAGCCATCGACAAATTTTTCCCCGATGGACTGGTTTTTTTACTAAGTACTTAAGCACCTAGTGGTCCGTTAAGAAGATGAATGGATTTTCCAATAATTTCAAAATTTTTGAAGGGAAAATATCATGGATAGATACTCCAGCTTTGTCGTTGAACAAATTATTTTGGCTTTATTCAGTTTTCAACTAGTGTATGCATTGAGACGATCAACCATATCGTCGTATGGATGAGCTAGGTCTGAGCCGATAACAATGTTAGATGCATCAACATGGACATGGAACTTTTGTGACCAATATGTAAATCTTAATATAGGTGCTTCTACCAGTTTTATTTTTAACAGCTCAAAATATTCATTGCATTCTTGGCTCCGTTGGAACTTGACTTATTTTTTCAACAACTTGTCAATTGTGAAAGTTCTGTTGGAGTGATGTTGAATAATTTTTCTGTAATATCTAGTATGCCCAAGGATTTTTTTTTTCTTCTGATTGATTGGTGGCTTTGGGTCGAGGATAACTTTGATTTTGTCCATGTCGACCTTAATTCAATCCTCACATACAATGTGACCCAACAATATACCTATGGGTGTGGAAAAGATTCATTTTTTGATATTTAAAGACAAGTGAATTTGTCTACATCTTTCCAACATCATTCAAAGCCACTAGATGTGGTCTATCAACATACTATAAATGGTCTAGACATCAAAGTACACAACTTATTTTTTTTTAAATGTATTTTTGAAACACTTTGACCACTATATGAGAAAATATTGTTGGGGCATTCTTGAGCCCAAACAACATTACTCTATATGAAAATGACCCGAAATCGGAAACAAATGTTGTTTTCCCTTGATCTTTGTTTGCAATAGGTACTTGGTTGTATTTCAAGAAGCCATCCGTGAAAGAGTAACATTCATGTCTTGCAAATTAATTAATGATTTCATTGACAAACAACGTCGAGAATGGATCAAATATTGTAAGCTTGTTCAACCCTCAAAATTTGACAAATATTTTGAGTTTTTTCTGGTTTTATTTTTAGGTTGCATGACCATCATAATTTCCAATTCTGACTTTTCGATAGGATATATGATTCTAGTATTTAGTATTGCTTCTATCTATTTTTGGACTATTGGATTATACTTGTTTTCCAACTTGTATGGCCTCTTTTTTATGGGCTTGGATCTACGGATGAGGTTGATTTTCATCTCCCCGATCTCTTGCACCAAACCTTCTAGGTATTTATAATCACATGCAAAAACGTCCCGGTATTCTCGCAATAGGTCGACTATATTTGTCGTTTGTTTGTCTGACCAATAGTCTCCTATTCTCACCATTTTTGTTTGACCATCTATTGAGATGTCAAATTATTTAGTTTTGATTTTTGTGTCCATCCACTCGAGTGCTCTATATTCATCTAATTGACATTCACCTTATATAACCTTATTAAAGCTTAGGGGGAAGTCAGTTTTTTCTATGTCTTCCTTGGATATTGAATATATTGTATTTACAAAATTATTTACTCCATGATGACTTCTCTTCCATTAAAAATTTTTCCCTCGAAAACGTATGTTTTCCATGTCTATTTGATGAGCCTTTATACTGTCTTGACTCCGTGTCGACAAAAAATTGCAAGTCAAAGTTGATATTATGTTGACTTTGTCTTTGTCTCTCTTTTGTGTTTCTTCGAGATTTGGTTTTTTGAGAAAATTTTTAATTTCTTTTCCAACTTCTCACAAATGTGCCTTCTCTGGGATGAATTCAAAATATTTGATGAAATTTTATTTAATTTTGTTCCAATTGAATGTGTGTCTACATGCTTCAATTTTATAACACTTATGTGGTATATCATCTAGTTTATTTGAGAGCTTATGTGTCCATACTCTTTCATCCCGATATCCTACTCTTCTCCACTCATTCTCACATTGGTGAATGTGAGCGACTGGGTTGAACCCAGGTTTAAAAGTTGGGATGTCGACTTCTACTAAAAAATTATTTATGCTAAATATTTCTACAAAGTATAGGGTAGCGGTGTTCCACGTTTGTAGTTGTGGTGCATGGGTTTCCTGCCATCAGGCTGCATGGTCAGTGAAGGATTCTACTAGACATTGCACCCTCCCTTGTTCTCTGACTAATTTGGATACTTCATTGAGATAGGTTGTTGGGGAATTACTTTCATGAAACCGTAGGGGAGATCTCATTTGTTTCATTTGTATGTTAGTTTGATGAGTGTTGGTGTTTGTTTTAACTTTTTCTCTAACACGATAGGGACTTATTGTACTAAAAATCATGTTCTTGATCAATTTATTTGGATTTCCTATATCGACCAACACTCCTTATCTTGAGCTTCATAGTTCTCCATTTTCCAATTATAAGTTATGTATTTGAGTTTTTCCCTATTGGCAATGGTGATCTGACTAAGATTTCACCTCCACTATTAGGCTTGACATTTTCTTTTTGTTTGTTCATTACTTGGTACAAGAATCCTGCCTCCTGGGATTCATCCCATGTCTCAACCCAAGGTTTTTCTTCTTTTGGGTCCAATGGTATTATGATTTTCCTGTTGCTAAATTTCAATTTAATTTTGTCCCTTTCAAGTGAGATTGTGTTCTTCATATTTGGACCCCATAGTATTCTGACTAGTGCAAGATATACATGAATTCCTTTGACCATATTAATCACTTCAAAGTCGACTCTTGTTGGAATTCCCATTATGGACATTATGAAATTTTTTAGTGTGAAAATTGATTCAATGAACCTTTGATCTTCTAAATTTAAAAAACTCATTGTTGGATGTAGCAGGGGTTTTCCAGGTCGAAGCCATGTTTCTCTAGGGATAATATTTACTTGTGAATCGAAGTCAACTACAACTTGTTTGATCATATGGCCATGAATTTCCAGGTTGACTTGCAGGTCGAAGTCACTTGTATTCCTTTCCTGAAACAACTGTTGAATATTTTTAATTGTTCTTTGATCCTCTTTGTATTCTCTTAGGATTATCAACAAGTCAATGAGGTGACCGAAAAAATGATTTTATTTTAGTAATTAGAGAAATTCTTCTAGAGCAGTGTCTAGAATACTTGATTGTCCTCCCTTGTTTTTGTTTGATTTTCCTTGGTCGATATTCTTGAAGAAATTCATTGATTCTTGCATTATTCTTTCTTCATGCTCTGGGTTATGATGTGCATTATTGTATCTCCTTTGTCAGGTTGGCAGATCTGGATAGATGTCTTCACTCAATCTTGATTGTGTTACTACATGGATATTTTTTGAATTTAGGATGTCCTTCTTGGGAGCTGTATGAAAGAGATTCACATTTCTCTTATTCATCACTTTTTCTAATACAATCAGACAATCTTCTAGTGAGTGGCCGCCCACTCCAAATATGTTGCATAACTTGAGATCAATTTTGTCCTTTATTGGGAAATCAAGACTTATGTGGTCTTCCTTCCAACAATTAAAGAAATAATAGCAACCTCGACCATGTCCTTTGTTGAATTGTAGTCATCCTCATCTATTCCCATATCTTCCTTTATAACCACCATGGCCTCAACCTTTGTAACCATTTCCATTCCCTTGGTCGACATTTTGGTCAACCATCTATGTATGGTACATTGAATGGATATTTTTTCTATTTTTTCCATTTAACCAACATTATTGTGTGGAAGGGTTATTTTCCTCACAAATATGGAACCACTTTGATCATGCATTCCTTAGTTTGTGTGTATAGTCCCTTATTGCGTTATTTTCTACGGTCTCACAGATGTCACAGAACATTTCAATTTGAATGTGTCGAACTACTGGATCCAGTGCATCACTGAATTCACAATAGTCTTTTGTATGTCCTTCATAGGAGCATATGGTTCACTAAAGTTCATTTCATGAAATCTACATGTTTTTTATTGATTGTTGTAGTTCTATGAGTTTTTCTTCTAGTCTTTTCTCAATTATTGATTAAGTTGATGCTCCTTCATCGTCCATTTCTATGCACTGAGATTTATTCAATTCTTCCTCACATGAATGGATGTCGTACATTCGTAATGGTTCTCAAATGTTTTTTAACAGTCTTGCCACATACCATTGTACAATTAGTCTTTCTTTTATTACATAAGGAATTTTAAAATATCCTTGGATCTTTTATCATACTCCCTGGACAGTTACGCTTGGACTCTACTTGATCTCTTTCAATTTTTCCCAGCCAAGTGGATTATATATTGTGTTTTAAAAAAATGTGAGGAAGCTCTATTTTATCTTTTCCTTCAATTATTGTTTATTATCTGTGATTTTCATGAACCAAGTGAGTGCCTTGGTTCGAAGTGCCACATCGAATTGTGCCATTTGTTTTTCTTCATCGGTAATATCATTTGCATCCCAAAATTTCTCACAAATGAATCAATGCCATTTGGGATATTCATCACCTTCATAAATGGGGATATGGTTGAGGCCCATTGTGGATTTCTTGGGTTTTTTCAAGACAAGAACTATTGCAATATTTTGATTTAAATTCGATTGGGAAGTCGATGTGAACTTACTTTGTGGAGTTGAGATTTGAGTGTTCAACCCGAATAATACAATATGTCGTTTCTCTTCATTCAGAGTGTATTCTATTTCTAATTGAATTTTTTATTTGCTTGGGATTATATCATATGTATGAAAACATTTTTCTATATATTCTATGAATCATCCTCTTAGGGGTTGCATCAATTTGTTTTCACTATATGTTGATTTATAATCTTCAAGAAGTATATTCGGCATGGGGGTGGAGTCTGTGATATCTCTTATGTGGAGGAATATATCCTATGGTTAATTTTGAATTCTCTCTTGTGATTCAATTAGAAGTGTGTCTCTTATCTGACCATCATTATCACTTCGACGCCACACCTTTGGGGATTTAGTATCCACATGAAGTCATTGACGGATGAAGTCTGCAATGCGTGGGATAGTACTTCTTATGGGATATGGTTGAATGGCAGGTCCATAATAATCAATATTCATAATATCATATTTATTGATTGCTTGTTGGGAACCACCGGCTACCATACTCACTTGCAAACTTTTACTCCCCCAAGAGTCATCAAGGCACTCTCAAGGGCTTCTAAAACAAACTGTCACACCTAGGTAGGTTTCCTGTGTGAGCTTCTAGGATCCCTTTCATTTTGTAACTCTTCTAGCCTCTTTTTCCTTTTGTCACGCTCCAATGTTTGAATATCAGTTGAAGGTTTATAGTTATGCAATCGTCGTACAAAATTCTCACTTGATTTAGTTATCTTCCTCACAGATTATCGAACCCCCCATCATTGACCCAACTTACTCAAGGTCAACGATGTTTCTCATGTCTTCAAGAAGTAATCCTAGGCTTCTCTTGGGTCTTTACAATTATCTTCGAGAAATTCTTCCCACTCTTCGTTATTTTCTTTCCAATTTGAATTCCGAGGAGGATTGGTCAGAAAGGGTTGATATTCAACAATTTCTTTGAATCCCTTGTCTAATAGGAATTTATGAAGTAAGGATGTGATGGTGTAAAGGAAACCATTGTGAAAATCGATATATAAATTTTTTGTTATAGTTTCGATTGACTCTCTATCTTCAATTTATTGTTCTTCAATGTAATCTCCGACGATTCTTTCAAACCACTCGTTCAGATTTTTTCTTCCTCCATTTATTATTTTGTGCATCAATTATTCATCTGGAGTGATTTTTTGCATTGGGTGATTGATTGAGATATTGGAATAGTGCTTATGGAATAGCTTCCAGGAATAATTTGTGTGTTTTTGAGAAGAAATGTGTACATGCTTATATGATCGTCAACCGATTCCTCCTCATGTAATTTTTGATATAATTATTAATTTTGTACTCCCACCATTCACGTATGTCTTCCAAAGTTAACATCTATGTTCCTTTTACTTTATACATGCTTGAGTTTATAACTACCAGTAATGGAATCAATGTTGTAGTCTGAGGAAAAGTATGAGAGGTTACCAATAGTTCCTTACAAAGAGAAACACATGCTACATCATTATATATAAGCACACATAAATACACATGGAAGCATATACAAGTAATGGGAGAACCATCAAATTCAATTTATTATATGGATAGAAACAACCTTCTTCTCTTTGTTACATATCCACACACACACACACACACACACACACACACACACCCACACCCACACAGTTACTTGTCGATTACAGTTATTAACTACTTGGTTGGTTGACACTAATTGTTTGTTCGAATGAATTCTCTATCTAATTGCTTGACCATTCATTTCTTCAAAATCTTATGTGTCTATCTATTCACCTATGAGATCCAGTTGTCTTTCCCTATAGTCTATACAATAGTAATTACCTTTCACAATTTGTCGAATCTTCCCAATCTTTGTAAGTACCAACCTATCCCATATTTTGGATTATCAAACCCTGTCCTATCCTACTACTTTATTTCATAACTATACCTTCCTTAATACCTACCTACCTAACTCCTAGTCTATGTTAACTCTAATCTTTATTATTTCGGAGTGCACTCGACCCCTGTGGGTCATAATACACCTTTAGTAAACTTCCATTGGTCAATCCCTTGAGTGGTTGTCCTTGCCATGTCGCCAACTTTATGGTGCTAGCCTCAGTGATGTATAACGGTTGAAATGGTCCTAAATAATGCATGCACAACTTGTTGAGGTGCGTCAAAAAATTGTTTTCATATAATAATACCAAACATATCGATTGCATGGTCTTGCACTAGATGTTGCGGCTGTCCCATTCCTTTTGTCTTTGTTTCTCAACTAGCTAGTTGTGACTTGCCATCAATTAATCCTCTTCTAGTTGCAATAGCTCATCCAACCTTTTCTAAATGGATTGGTCATCTAACATCTGTGTCGCGAGGGAAATTCACAAACTTGATACTACAAATTCTAAGGGAATGAATTCCTCTTTAGCATATACCAACCTAAAAGGTGTATGCTTAGTCAATCATTTATGCATAATTTTATATGACCACAGTACTAATGGAATCCACTGATCCTAGTTATCACGCTACACATTACAAAACTTAGTCAATGCTCACTCTAATATCTTGTTAAATTCTTTAACTGTTCCATTGGCATGTGGGTGATATGGTGTACTCTTTTGGTGATGGATCATGAATTTCTGAGTGAGTGCAAGAATGGTTTCATTCAAAAAATGTGTGCCCTGATCACTCATCAACACTTTTGGGAAGCCAAACCTTGTGATCACATTCTCAAATATGAAGCATGTGGTTGTCTTTGTTGTACAATATTTCATTGGTGCATCTTTTGATCAATGCATCAAGTATTCTATGGCGATAATAATGTATTGCACGCCAGTTCTGCACACAGGGGGCTAATTGGGCCCAAAAAATCAATATCCCATTTGTCAAATAGTTCTATCACTGTGACCGGGAAAAGTGGCAGTTCATCTCTTTTGTGAGGCTTCCCAATCCTTTGGAAAATGTCACAGTTCTTGCAATAGTCCTTAGCATCTTCAAATATTGATGGCCACCATAACCATGGGTGTAGTAGTTTCCTTTCCAATGTTGTGTCCCCCCACAATACCTTCATGTGCCTCATAGAGGACCATGTCATGCTAGTGTTCTAATACGCACCTGTACAGGATCCCATTTGTGCCAAGATTGTACAAATTCCTGACGATCAACCGATAGTCATGATGTGGGTTACCAGTGGTCTATGTTGTGTCTGAGTGTATTCTTATGACACATGTCCCATGGTCAAGTATGATGCGATTTCTACTAGTTGATTTGGCATCGCTTCAAACTTGAAGAGTTATGCGTCAGGGAGCTCATGATCTAAATTGCCTCCAAATTCCCCTAACTCTATTCTCAAAAGATGTCCAGGCCCAACATTATGTTTTTCGGGCTTGACTTCTACTTCAAAATCAAATTCTTGGAAAAGAAAAATCCATTCGCATATCCTCTCCCCCAACATTGTCTTATTGAAAAACTGTTTTAGCATCAAATGGTCATTAAAAAACTTGAATGGACTATAGAGTAACTAATTTTGAAAATTTTGTAGGGCATAAACCATTAATAGTCCTTCGTGCTTCGTGGTCATGTAAATATTCTCAGAATCCGATAGCTTCATGCTAGAAAAATAGACTGGGTGATCAATGTTGTCTTCTATAGGCTGCAATAGCACTACACCAAGTGCAATAGAGAGGGAATACACATGCACATGGAATATCTTTATCCAATCCAGAAAAATTAGGCTCGATGCAGTCACCATCTCTCTTTTAGCATGTCCAATACCTCCTAGAATTCTTGGGTTCATACATACTTC
>ML816285.1:19921-30602 GCA_009831015.1 Picea engelmannii | reverse complement strand
AACTCTCGTACAATGCTTTTATCTTGAATTAGCTTAACACCAGTGCATAGAAATTCCATGAGTTTGCTTACCTCTTTTCCTTCTTTGGGTGAATCAGACTGATCGAATGCCTGAGGCATTCCATATTCTCTCACTTCTGGTCATGTTTTTAATGAAGACCCTTGGTATCCCTTGAACTCTTGTCTTGCCTCCTCGAATATATGTCTTTCTTTCTTCGCATCAAAAACCTGAGTCTTCTTTGCATCTTTCCTGATACCTGAGTCTTCTTTGATCTTTCCTTGGATCATGTTATCCTCTCCTGTAGCATTGCCTCCTCGAGTAATAACAACGACTCTAAGGTCTACTCTGTGAGGTTCAACATAGATCAATTTCACTTGTGGGTTCTGCTGGGGTTCTCGTCTTTTCTGAAGCTTGGCTAGAAACACAGGGCAGTCCTCAATGACATGCTCGAAATAGTTTCAATAACTGCAAGTAGTACAAGGGTTCTGAAAGTCCCTTGCTATATGTCCCGACTGTGTGTAGTTATAATAGATTATTTGTCCTTGGCCTCAACCCATACCTCCTCCTTATCCTAGTCCTCTGAATCCATCGCGAGGGTTGAAGTTTCCTCTTCCTGGGGAGTTATACTACACATTGTTTCCTTCTTGATGTACTTCACCTTGGATCTTGTATATGTCTCTTGATATTTCATGCATGAGATCATAATCTCTACAATATCTGTCATCTTTCCCTACCGGTTTACAGAATGTGCATTACAAGTTTGTAGGGGTCTGAACGTATTTCTTCATGTAGTAGCACTCACTAGGACGATGTCTATTTCTTCATACTTCGCACCAAGGTAAGGTGACTTGCTTCAAAGGGATCGGAGCTCTAGAAGAAAATTATTCATTGAATAGAGGGAAGTGTTCCTTGTCATGACCTTCTGATCTTCATCTGACACACCAAATGTATTCTCTTTTGTCTTTTCCCTTGTCTTTCTTCATGTCTTCGACCTGTAGAGACAAACTAGTTAGTTCAATCAAGATCTGACTCATACCTGAGATGGATTCTCCCATAGGGGTTGATTCAAGCTTCATGGTGATCTCCAATGCTTCTTCCTATGAAGAAATATTATGATGCATCAAGGGAAATCTGATATGTGGTAACAGGGAAGCGATGAATCATTCCTTGTTCTGCTCATATCGGATCTTAAAATTCAATCTTCATGTTAGGGTCTTGAATCTCTAGTCGAACTCCCAAATAGGGTCAACTACCTTCTGCTTGATCTCCTTCAGTTCTGTAATACATTGTGACTCCGACTTAGGTTTCTCAAATTCTTCAATCAACATGTTATTGATCTCATTCAATGGCTTAGGCTGCACAAGTCCTTGGACAAGATTCATGTACCATCTCAACGCGCGGTCTCTCAGTGTAGTGCTAAACTGGTTTCTTTTAATAGCTTCATCAGTAATATTTTTAGTGTCCCATACGGCCTCACAGAGAAACCTCCATCTCCTCTAAAGATAGGGAGCCTCATCTCATCTTCCATGAAGTTGCCTAGGTTTCCTATCCGAGTGGATGTTGAACTGCTAGTAATAGTGCTCTGCGGACTCTGGTGATTCAAAATATTCTGAATACTTAGCGTTTCTGAAACAACAGGAGGATTGATATTACTTACTTCAGTAGCCTGCGTAGTTGCTGAGGTTTCTAGCTTGTTTAGGAAAAGTTCTTCAACTTCTTCTTCCTCTACCTCAGTGGGTTCTAAAAGTTATTCGTCTATCGGATCTGCCTCTTCCCCACTGTATAAATCCTCTTCCTCGTAGTTTTGATTAAACAGGTTCTCAAGGTGAACCCCTTTGAATACTCTTCCACTGCGCGTATGTCCATCTTCTGTGTCGTTGTCGTTGTCCAAATTATTGAACGTTACCCTTTTCAAATCCACCCAATCTACTGTATCTTCAAAACATTATTTTCAAGCAACAACATATTAATTCCCAGCTTCAGAAAGTGCAAAATGTTTCCTCTGGGTCCTTTGGAAAAGTATCTCTCGGCTTGGCTATACAATTCTACCCTGTCAACAACAAACTCGGTGATATACTCTCCAATGGTACTATCAAACCAATGATCTACTGCTCTAGATATGACGTTATCAACTCTTTTGACCTTCTGGATCAACGTCGACATCCAAACCACAGGAGGTCTAGATCTGATCTCGAACTGGGTATCAGCTAACCTAGCCAACCACTCAAACAAATCTTGGTGGATTCCTCCAAAGAAGATCTCGTGAATGTCGGTGAAGATGTATCTTTGTAGCCAATCTTCAGTACTCAGCTTAGGGTTCTTGTTTTGGGCTTCAGCGAAGTCCCTCTATTGATCTTCTATCCACTTTTGAATCTCTGTCTTCAATGGGAACCACCTTGACATTCCCTCACAAAGATTCCTGTCTCGAAAACAGAACAATTTGTTGGCACAGGGGTAAACCCAGGGTTCAACTCCAAGAGTGCACCAACATGCCCTAGCTATTGGCCCTTTCGAAAACACCTGTGAAGTAGATGCAGTCTCATCCAAAGCAGCTATGAGGGGGTTGCAGGACAGAGATGTCTACAACTAGGGGAATATCAAGTGGATCTATTACAACAACAACACAAGATACATCTATCACTTATCAAGCTAGGTCTACCCTGCACATTTCATAGATCTGATCTAATACAACAATGCAAATAACAATATAACAGTGGTTGAGATAAAATCATCAATCACACACACAACATAAGATGTACGTGGTTCACCCTCTCTCTAGGGCTACGTCCACAGAACTGGCTTATGATTTATTAAGATAAAGCATACAGTGCTTTTCTGCGCTCTCATCTAGCAGATCCTCCTTACCTTCTCTCTCTCTCTCCCCTTCCTGTGCACCCAGCTATAGGACTTGACCTTCGCACACAACTAAATATCTTACAATATATGAAGGATCTCTCTCTCAGCACTTCTTGCTCACAATACAATAATCTCTTATCACAACAATATAACTAGATCAACAATAATATCCTACCAACCCGACCTAGGTCCTCTTGACCTTTATTTATACATTACAATACCTCACTAACAACCTTAGGTTGAAACCTAGGTTCCAAAAACCCTAGATACCAAAACCCTAGGTGTCTAAAACTCTAGGTCAACTTGACCCACTTTTTCCGGGCTTCGCCAGCCTATCTTTCCTTCCTTCTTGCGCGATGCTCCAAGGCATCCAACTATGGATTTCTCCACTTGCTGAGTTGTCCTCGATCCCTCTTCCTTTTTTATCTGACAACCTTGATCTTCTCATCCAACGACTTTCTTTTCCATACTTTGCTCCATCTTCTCTTCTCTTTTTCTGACTTCGACCCAGTGACAATCACTATGTCTTCCGCGAAGTTCGATTTTGACCTTTTCATCCTGGTTCTTCGCTTCCTTCCATAACCAAGGGCCAACACTCCTTTGCTTCCTATGTCTTGGGACACTAATCCATAAATAAATTTACACCTACAGGAATAAGGACCCTGACCGATTTACATTCCTTTATATTGAACCTTTACAATATTGTCTCGACATATTTTCTCTGATTTAACCAGAGTTTCTTGTTTTTTCGATCTCTTTTAATTTCCATGCCCAAAATGAAATTTCCAGCACCAAGATCCTTCATGTCAAATTTAGAGGAAAACTAGGTTTTCACATCCTGGATAATCTCCATGTTGTTTCCTATCAGCAACATGTCATCCACATACAAGACCAAATAAATCAAATGACCACCAATTAATTTAAAATATACATAGTGATCTTGTTTGCTTCTTGTGAAGTCGAGTCCCAACATATAAGTATCAAATTTTTGATACCACATCCTTAGTGATTTTTTTAAACCATACGAAGACTTTTTCAGCTTGCATACCAACCCCTTCTTTCCCTTCACAATAAATCCTTCTAGCTCTTCATGTAGATTTCTTCTTCCATATCCCCATGTAGGAATATTATCTTCACATCCATATTTTCTAATTCAAAATAAAACATAGCAGAAATAGATAACAAACATCTAATAGAGGTTAACTTGGCAACATGAGAAAAAATCTCACCAAAATCAATTTCCTCAACCCGGGAATCACCATTTGCTACTAACCGAGCTTTGTATTTCTCCACTTTTCCTTTTGCATACAACTTCCTTTTAAAAACCCATTTTCTTCCAATGGGATTTCTTCCATTTGGAAAATCTACTAGATCCTAAGCCTCATTCTTATCCAATGCTGCCATTTCTTCAACCATGACCTTTTACCAAAGTTTTCCATCCTCTGAATCCATTTCCTCCCTAACAATTCTAGGATCATCATCAACAATAGATAAAACAAAATTTGAAAGGAAATTAGGTGGAGTATACCTTTTCAGTAGCCTTTTTTCCCGAACCAATCTCCTCATTACTGGAGTATGAGGATATTCTTCTTTTGATTCCTTTTCATTTGTAGAGTCTGATTCATCATCCTTTAATTCAAACTCTTTATTCTTTGGTTCTTCCTTACTTAGTAGGAATTCTTGTTTGAGAACATCCTTCATTTCTCTAAATACCACATCTCATCTATACACAACCTTCTTAGTTTATGGGTTCCAAATCTTATAACCTTTGAGACCATATTTATACATAATAAAGATACACTTTTCAACCTTCTTATCTAGCTTACTCATGTTTTCCTTTGGAACATGAACATAGGCCTCACATCCGAATACCTTGAGATGTGTGAGAGAAGGTTTCTTACCAGTACATACCTCTTGTGGATTCTTGTCATCCAGTGCTGATGAGGGTGATTTATTGACCAGGTAACATGTAGTACCCACTGCCTCTGCCAAAAATTATTTCCCTAACCCAACACCAGTGAACATGCACCTTGATTTTTCCATCATCATCTTGTTCATCCTTTATGCAACTCCATTATGATGAGATGTATATGGAGTAGTATTCTACCTTTATATACCACACTTCTTACATAATTATTGAAATTCATTCCCACAGAACTCTCCACCATTGTTTTTCCTCAACACCTTAATTCTTTTCTCTGTTTGATTCTCAACAAGAGCCTTAAACTCTTTAAAACTATCAAAGACTTCATATTTCTTCTTGAGAAAATATATCAAAGTATTACTCAAGACTTCATCTATAAATGAGACATAGTTCACAAATGTTCCCAATTATGGAACCGACATAGGTCCAAACAAATCACTGTGCACTAGCTGTAAAATTCCTTCTGCCCTCATTGCACAAGAGGGGTATCATACCTGATTTTGCTTCCCAAATACACAATGTTCACATAAATCAAAATCCAGAGAGTATTTAGACATACCTTCAACCATACATTTACCGTGTAGTAGTCGAAGAGACCCTTCTCTCCGATATGCCTCAGTCTTTGATGCCACATCATAACCTTTTATCTAGAGAATGTAGGGTTTTTTTCTTCTTCTGCTCCAATATCAGGAACAATGGAACTATTACACCCATCACTAATAGAATTTCCTTGAAACTTATACAGGGTTCCAATCCGAACTCTCTTCAACAACACCATTTCTCCTCGAACCATCCTACAAGTTTCTTTTCAAATACCATTTTTACTCCCACATTGTCAATTTTTCTTACATAAATCAAATTTCTGGCCAATCTTGGGATGTGCAGAACACGAGGAAGTGTTATAATCCTTCCATCTATGAGCATCAACTTGACTCTTCCTTATCCTATGATTTTGGATGTCGAGTCATCACCTAGGAAATCATTACCTCCATCATACCTTTCATATTCACAGAACCACTCCCTATGGGGAGTCATATGAAAGGATGCACCCGAGTCAACCAACCATGCCTCGTGATATGCACATGTTCTTGAAGAAGCCAAGTACACATCCCCTCTTTATTCCTTGGAGGTCTTTTCTTCTGTAGAGGGAGCACCTTCAGATCCCTTCACTCTCTCAACGTTTTTGGATCTACATTACTTCTTGAAGTGCCCTTGTTTTCCACATCTCCAACATACCTTTACAAACTTTCCAGTAGATTTATATCTACCCTTATATTTAGATCTCCTACTTGAGGACTTTGATATATTTCTTTCATGGGAGCATTCTCTTACAAATAATGCATCTGTGCTTTGTCCTTCCTTTTTCTTGTGTCTCATCTCCTTCGACAATAAGGATGAGACCACATAATAAAAAATCAAGGTATTTATATGACTACCTATGGCCACAACCATAGTATCACATGAGTCTGGTAAAGAGCAAAGTAAATTGATACACTTATCTTCATCTGAAAATTTAATCTCAACATATAATAATTGACTTACCACAATGTTGACGCTTAAAAATGAAATGATGAATACTATGATCACAAATGATTTCCAAGATTTATTATTTATCTATATCAATAATATACTAGTAGGTGGGACCCCCTTGTTATACTCATGGAAATATGGTGGATAAGCAACACTTATATTTTTTCTTTATATGTGATGGTAGAAACACGGTTCTCTACAGTTCATTTGCTTCAAATCGTGGTTAAAATTTTATGGTAATATGTGGTGGTTGGATGATTAAAACATGGAGTTGAGTGCTTTGGATGATCTCTCATAAAATATGATAATGCTTCCCTTTTGAATGAAAGAATTATACTCCAAGTTTTAATGTTGTGTGTTATTCATGACAAAGGTTGGGTGGTCTTGACCCTTGCTACTATGGTTATGTGCATTGTTTGGTGGTCTTGACCCTTGCTACTATGGTTATGCACATTGTTTGAGTTTCATAGTGGGTTGTGTTCCTAGCACAATGACTTTTGCCAGAATTTGATTTTGGCAAGGGGTGGCGCAATTTGCAAAAGTAATATGGCAATTTTGGGTTTTTTTTTGGTTGATTAATGTTTGAATGTAGTGCTATGGTGATTTGGCTATTTTTCTTGGCTCATACTAAAAATTGAATGAATATTTGAGTGGAGAAGTGACGTGCAGTAAATTCACGTCACTCAAAATCCCCTCGAGCCTGTCACCCTAGTCATTCTTGATTTTTTTGGCTCTTCTAGTTATTGTTGCTTCACCTTTCCTGGTCATGGAGGAATTATACAGTATTGGTTTTTTTCTCCTCGCGCAGAATATTATAGGTATTGGTTTTCTTACTTTTCCATCTATGATAGTTACTCCGCCTTTGAATCAAATTTTGGCTTTGGTTTATTGTGGACTGTGTGATTCTCAAGCTGTTATGATGTTTTGGAACTGTGTGTTATGGTTTCATATTTTGTTTTCTGTGGTGGTCGTCCTAGGAATATTGGATATTAAAGGTTGGTCGCGTGGTCCTTCCTGTGTGTAATAGTTCGTGGGGAATTGTTAAGTAAAGGTTGCATTGAAGCCAACTTTTCCATGGTTTTGTTTTTGAGTTTTTCCCCTTTGTTGAATTTGGTTATTGTAGTCTGCCTAAACTCTGGGCTTTGTGAATACCCCATCTATATCTTGACATTACTGGTCTCTGTGACTAAGTATGCCCACGCCATGTTTGACTCTGTGGTTTTTTATGCGAACTATGATGGAAGGTTGGAGCATTTCATGCCTTGTCTTGGAAAAACCCTTAGTTGTTGGTTTTCTTTCTATGACCTCACCGTCACCATTTCCTGGTAAACGTTATACAATATGAAGACAATACTACCCAGAAGTTAATGAAAGAACTATTCGTGCTTTTTGGTTGGGCATGGGTTTATATTTGGTCGCTTGTTATGTAGTGTTGTTAAAAAGGATTGGCTTCAATTTTTTTCCTTTTAGTAGTTGCAGTCTTTTTTTGGAGACCCATACAACCAAGAGAAATATTGCATGTTATTGTTCATGTGGTAAATTATAATAGGGAACCTACATAATGAGTTGTTTGTGCCACTCATCTTTCAAACTCTCTGGTCGAACCACCTATTATTATCTTCCATTTGCTATCTTAAACCCTGAACATTACTTTGAGATCGTATTTACTCCAGTTTGAAGTTGATGGGAGCACTGTGCTTTCCCGGTTACTTCGACACAATATTGTTTGGTAATTTTGGAAGAGATCTGTACTCTCCCATTCATTTGAAGCTTGTGTTCAAAGTATTGAATGTTTTTTGGTTCAATTATTATGTTGATTGTATAAAAGGGAAACCTGTGTTCGAAATGTTTGAAGCCCAAATAAGAGTGATAATGTTCAAAATGGTCACATTGAACAGTGGTTAAATAAATCATGGATATGAGATGTTGTAAACACTATGCATGTCCATGTTGGTTTTAAAGGAGTAGTATTGGAGTGAAATTGTTATGGTCATGGCTCAAAGGCTATTGTTGTTCTTATAATGATTACAATGATATTTGTTATGACTGTCATATTATGATAATGTGGATACAATGGTTACTTTAATTGAATAGTTATGGGCATACATAATATTGTGTAAATAATTCAGAAGCCAACAAGAAAATTTGTCAAAGGAGATACCAGTTTGGATTATTGTTTTGAAAAAGGAACACTTGTTAAACTTTGAAAGTCTGGAAAGAGATATGTTTTGATTGTGTTTGAGGTAGCATGTTTTGTGTTGTTTCACTTGAACAATATCCATATTGATTCCATATCATTATACCATTTTTCTCTAATTACATTGCCCTCACAATCCCAATTTCACTTATTGCATCCATGTTCCGTGATAAAAATTTAAAAGAAAAGTTTGCATAGAAGCGACAAAAGGGATAACATAGTAAGGGTTGGTGACTGATATTTTAATATTTTTATACACAGTTAAATGGTTTGGTTAATTGCTGAAAAATATTTGTATATGCATCCCCTATCATTCTACCATTTTTCTCTAATTACACTCCCCCCATATTTCCCATGAACCCTATCACCCCCTGTTCACATGGAAATTAATGAATGGTTTGTTATGGATGGGTTTGCATGTATCTTGTGTCAATGTTTTAGCCAAATTTTGATTCATCTAATAATATTTTCATTTATGGTTTATTAAGAGCTTCATTACTGATGAAATTCTGCTACAGGATGAGATTTTTTAGTAGGGCTAACAATGGCAGAAATAACAGAGGCATGGGAAATTGGAACCGAGGCCATAGGAGGCCTAGATTTTCTATCCATTTTGAAGTTGATCCTCAAGAATTGAACTAGTTGTTCCAAGATGGGTTCTTTAATTGGGTTGGACATGGAATAATGCACCCTTGACTAGAGAAACCCCCTTTCTAGCCTCCTCAAAATATCCCTGGAATTCACAACCCTCCACATGCGTCTTTACATCCTGAAATCCCCGCGAATGATTATTGGCAAGAGATCATCAACCAACCTGAAGTCCCTGTGAATGATGGTTGGAAAGAGATTGTCAACCAGCCTGTCTCTCACCATCATGGTTGGCCCATTATGTCATTTCCTTTGCCACCACATGTCAATCCCAATGTCCAGATTGCTCGTGTTGTTTTTCCAGCTCAGTATTCACACACTAGTAAGAGATTAAAAATTGATATTCCCTAACCTGTGAAAGACAAGGGAAAAGAAGTTGCCTCCCCTTCTTCTCCCTCCAATGATTCCTAGAAATCTATTTCTTCTCGCATGCATTTGAAGGATGACTGCTCCCATGTGATCAACGAGATACATCCCCAAGGATCCAATCAACCACGAGCTACTTCCAAGAAGTATAAGGGAAACAATAGTGAAAAAATAAAAATTGCCTCACAAAGTGGAAAATATGGTTTTTTAGATTATGTTTTTTTATGATTTCAGATGATGAAGACAATGCTTAATGGTTTTCATTACTTTTGGACAACAAGCTTTGTTTTTATATTTTTTGGATAATGTGGATACATATATTCTTTTTTGGATATGATATAAATTATTTCTGATATTTAAATATCCAGGTTGAAAGTTATTCAAGGGAGTTACAAGGGTGGCATATGGTTAAAATGATTATTTTTTTTGTATTATATTCCTTGATTTAAAAGGAAGAAATGACGAGAGTCCCAAGGGGTCCCACCTACCTAGTTATTATTAGTTAAGACCCTTAACTATATTATTATTTATTTCTCCTAAACTAATTAGTTAAGTTAAATCAACTTAACTAAAGAAAGTTGTTGAACTACTTCAACTTATTTAGAAAAGATAAAAGATGAATGAGAAGAAGAGACAAGAGGTGAATAGAAGGAGAAAACAAGACTAAGGTTTTCTCTTGAGTTATATGAGACAGTTTTAGTTTTCATTAATTTTTGAGTTTATTCAAAGCCTAATTCACTTCTTGACAACATGGTCTTATTGTAGACAACAAGGTTCAAGAATGAACTACATTTTTTAGATGCTTGTTTTAGAGGTGTTGATCCATCCTTGATAGTCAATGTATTCTTGGTTGTTTGTGAATTAAGTTTCATGGATGATAAAGGATATCTTGCAAAGTCAAATTGGTAGCAGTTTGTGGCAAGATGATCTAGATTATTAATTTCAATTTTACTTTACTATTAGAGTCTTTTTGTATGGTGTTCATTGAATATATCTAAATCATACTTTGTTCCATGCCCTCACAGGGGTTTTGTAAACATAATACATTTTTGATATCTCATAGTGAAATAAAATCAGAATACTATTCTGTCTCATATATGTGTATTTGTGACTTGGTTACTTTTGGCTTTTTGATATCCATGTTTATGTAATCACAAATA